>ML783148.1:471893-482653 GCA_009831015.1 Picea engelmannii | reverse complement strand
ACCTTACGCTCTTCAAATCAAATTTCAATATAACCTTACGCTCTTCAATGTTTTCCCCGCGTAGAAAAAGGAATGTCCGCACCTTACGCTTGTGCCGGCTGCGGGAAGTCCGCACCTCCCGAGTGGCCCGACTGCGGGAATTTTCCGATTGTCCGCACCTCACGTAGTATGCCGCCTACGGAAATTTTTTGCTTTTTCCCGTGTGGAAGTGCCGAGTAGTATGCCCCCGCACCCTACCAGAGGAGGGACCTGCGGACCTCTTGAATTTCCGCACCTCACTCCCGTGGCTCTGATACCAAGATAAAATATACGGGGCAAACACACACGGTGAGGCTACGCTCACTTCTTGATATATTAAACGAAGACGGATTACATCCTTATATAGGAAAAGACTCTCCTGAGTCGGCTACATGCAAACCAAAAGACAACCAGAGAACTGACTCTTAACTAAGCTAACTGGCGCTTACAACACGCGCTTATTACTGAAGCTAATCAACTAGTTAACATCTCCATTATTTCCAAGTAGTACTGCGTGTAGCACCAAGTCTGTGATACAATGTGCAACACTTAAATCAATAATATATCAGTTATTTCTGTGTTGATGTGATTTGTGTATGAATGATTTCAAGTCTTTGAATCCTGTCATATGTTCAGAAAATATAAAGTTTACTATTAGCATGTTTTTTTATTACAACCTGCAAAGAAATAGCGCTTCACATTTATTTAACACAACGCACAATGTATAGTGAAGTTTGTTATTACGCAGAAAGTTTTGAAAAACTTAGAACAAAGCATTGAAATTTACAGAAGTGTATTGCAGGCTGAGTCTGGCTGAGAGTCTGAGATCTGTATCAGAGCAGGTTGATCATAGCAAGGTTTATCAAAGTAAGTTTCAAGAGTGGCAGCTCTGTTGAAAGGAGAAATCATGGCTTTTATTTCAAATCTGCAACCTCCCACTTTTACAGGAAAAAATTATGAGTTATGGTCCTTGACCATGAAAGCTTTATTTTGGGGTCAAGATGTATGGGAGATAGTCAATAATGGCTATGTGGAACCAACAAGCATCATACAATGCTCTCACACAAGATAATAAGAAGGATGCTTTGAAAGATAAAAAAAAAATGATGGAAAGACAATGTTTTGCATACATGAAGCCATGCATGAGAGCATACTCCCAAGAGTTGCATCAGCAAAGCAAGCCAAGGAAGAATGGGATGTATTAAAGTCCTCTTATCAAGGTATGGACAAAGTCAAGATTTCAAAACTACAAATTCTTAGAAGAGATTTTTAAAATCTGTCAATGAAAGACTCAGATTCAGTAGATTCATTTTACACCCATTTCATTGTCTGATAAATCAGATTAAGTCTAATGGAGAAACCATAAACATAAAATTTGTTGAGAAGTTACTTAGGAGTCTTCCTCCTAAATTTGATACCCTTGTTGTGACTTTAGAAGAGTTCTAGATGAGCTGCAAGCTTCCCTCATTAATCATGAACATAGATTGAATAAGTCAAATATGTCATTAGAAAATGCATTTTCTGTGCAGTCATCTATCTATAAGTCGTGAAGGGGGAGAGCTAACTCTAGAGGCAAAGGAAGAAGCTCTTTTAGAGGTGGACACAACAGTCCTAGAAAAACTAGTTGAAGAGGTCAAAGTCAAAATAATAGTGAGTCAAGTAATAATAAATTTGATAAATCAAAGATTCAATGCCATTACTATAAAAAGTATGGACATTATGTATATGAGTGCAAGAAGAGACAATATAATCAGAACAAGTAAGGTCAAGATCAGTCAAACAATGCAAATAATCCCTCTAGTCCTATGTTTATGGCGCACGCTGAAGTAATGCCTATAATATCCCCAAGTTGAATGCAATGTTTCTCAAGAAAGTCCATGTGACATATGGTATCTAGATTCAAGTTGTAGTAATCACATGACAAAAAACTTAGAGTTGTTTTCTAGTTTGGATAAGTCAGTCCAAATCAAATTTACACTTGGAACATATATTTGAGTCATTGTCTTAGGAAAATGAAATATAAACATTTTAACTAAACAAGGAGAACAAAAATTTATGCCTGATGTATATTATCTTTCTAGTCTAAAAAATAATTTGATGAGCATAGGACAGTTGTTACACAAATGATACAAAATATACATGGAATATAATCATTGTGTAATTATGGAAAGATGTCCAAGAAATCAACTTATTGCAAGAATCCAGATGACAAGCAACAAAATGTTTCCATTGACATTAAAGCCATCCATGAAGATAAAAAAAGTGCAAACAGTCGATGAATGTCCATCCATACACTGTATTTACAACAAAAAGCAAAGAAGTAAGTGCAAGCAGTTCCAAGGAATGAAAAACTAGTGCATGCAGTACCAAAAAAGAAGAAGATAGTCGCGCAAAGATGCAAGAAACATTCCAATATGAAGTACATGATGATTCCTGGCTATGCAATTTCGGATTTGGATATTTTAATTTTGGAGGTTTGAATCTGCTACACACAAAGGATATGGTGAAATTTTTTCCATTAATTGAAAAACCAGAAAGAATATGTGAATGATGCATCTTTGGAAAGAAACATAGAGAATCATTTCCAGTTGGCAAGTCATATAGAGGAAAATCTCCATTGGAAATTGTACTATCAGACATTTGTGGACCAATAAAAACACCATCCATAGGAGGCAATACATATTTTCTAACATTTATTGATGATTTTCCAAGAAAGACATGGATTTATTTCCTAAAACATAAATATGACGCATTGGGTTGTTTTCCACAGTTCAAATAACTTGTGGAGAAGCAAAGTGGTTATTACATCAAGGTTATAAGAACTAACAATGGAGGTGAATATGTGTCAAGAGAATTTCAAAACTATTGTAAAGTTCATGGTATACACAAGCAATTTACTGCACAATATACACCAGAGCAGAATGGTGTCGCAGAAAGAAAGAATCAAACCATCATGGAAATAGCCCGTAATATGATGGCAGCCAAACATTTGTCAAATGATTATTGGGTTGAGGTAGTATCAACTGTAGTATACATCATAAACATATGTACGACAAAGAGTGTGAATAACAAAGTTCCTCAAGAAGCCTGAACAAGTATGAAGGATAATGTGGCGCACTTAAAATATTTTTGTTATGTCACATACACACATGTTCCAGATGAGTTGAGAAAGAAGTTGGACAAGAAAGGACAAAAATGTATATTTGTTGGGTATTCTAAAGATTCAAAAGGTTGCAAGTCATATGACCTTGTCAAAAAAAAAGTCATAATTATCCACGATGTCGAGTTCATGAAAAATGAAGCATGGGATGGGAGTGTAGAGAAGACAATTAATATTATTAATGTTATTGTGCATGAAGACATGGAAGAAGAAGTGGTTCATACACCATGTACAATTCAGTGGGCAGTACCTTCCACTCCTAGAACTATGACATAGATCCTAGCTCAAACTACTCCAATGAGATCAACAGGTGCACAGTCCACACCTAGAGTGCAACAAACTCCAGCGAGCAGTCTGAATAGTTCTACATGTCCAGATCCAACATTAGCAAGTTTGTTACCAATAAAGGCAATAAGTTTGTGAGACATTTATAATGTTGACACAATAAATTCATTTTCAATTCTTTTCCCCTATTTTGACAAATATATGATCCATTAATTTTTGAAGAAGTTGTCAAAGATGATGTATGTGCACAAGCCATGGATGAAGAAATTAATATCATATAGAACAATAAGAAATGGAAATTGGTAGGTGTACCTGAAGAGAAGGATATGATAAGTGTCAAGTGGATTTATAAAACCAAACAAGATGCAAAAGGAAATGTGCAGAAGCTCAAGGAAAGGTTAGTTGCAAGAGGGTTCATACAACTACCCACAATAGATTTCAATGAAACATTTGCACCAATTGTGTGCATGGACATAGTCAGAATTGTGTTGGCCATTGTTGCACAAAAAAAATGGTTTGTTTATCAAATGGACATAAATTCAACATTTTTTAATGGACATTTAGAAGAAGAAGTGTATGTGGAATAGCCGCGAGGCTATGAGATTCCAGGACAAGAAAAAAAAGTGTACATATTAAAGAAAAAAATGTATGGGTTAAAGCAAGATCCCAGAGCTTGGTACAGTTGCATAGATTCCTACCTCACATAGAATGGATTTCAAAGAAGTGAATGTGATCCAACACTATACATCGAAGAAAATCAACAAGGTTACATGTTAATTGTTTTCTTATATGTAGATGATTTGATCTTTATAGGTGATTTTTGCAAAGAAGAATTTAAGTCAGTCATGAAGGATGAGTTTGAAATGGCTGATTTGGGGCCTATGAGACATTTTATCGGCATTGAAGTTCACCAGTCTAAATATGGTATATTATCGCACAATCTATGTATGTGCATGAAAGTTTGAAAAGATTCAACATGATAAATTCTGAAGCATCCCAACACCTTTCATAACAGGATTGAAGTTAAGCAAAGAAGATGAAGGCTCCAAAGTGGATCCCACTCTACTTAAAAGAATGGAAGGAAGTCTTATATATTTAACAACAACAACGAGACCTGATATTATGTATGGAGTGAGCCTGATTTCAAGGTTCATGGAAAATCCAAAATAATCCCATTGGAAAGCAGGGAAAAGAATTTCGAGATATGTGAATGGAACAAAAGACTTTGGCATTATGTATTCTACTTCCGAATATTTCAGACTTATTAGATACATTGATAGTGACTGTGGAGGCAACATAGGTGACAAAAAAAGTACCTCTAGGTACACATTTAATTTTGGAATAGGTATAGTGTCATGTGCATCAAGGAAGCAACCTATAATGACTCTTTCTTCAACAGAAGATGAGTATGTTGCAACTACAAACAATTTGGATGAAAAGAATGTTAAAATATTTGTTGCAGGAACAACAGGGACCAACTACATCATTTTGTTACAACAATTCATCCATCATGTTATCCAAGAATCATGTGTTTCACAGGAAAACCAAGCATATCGATAAAAGGTATCATTTTATCAAAGAATTAGTAAATAAAAAAGAATCGTTTTTAGTGTTTTGCAGGTCTGAAGAACAAGTCATAGATATTTTCACAAAATATTTAGCAAGGGATTCATTTCATGTCTAGGAGTCGACGTAGTAACATATGTTTGACAGTATATGTCAATTCAAATTTTTGATGTAAATTTATTTTTTTAATCTCACCTACTTATAATCAAGGGGAGTGTTGGAAATAGTAATTAAAGGTCGATGAGATTTACGTCTCTTCCGACTCAGTCAATTAGTCAGATAGTCAGTCTGTCAATATGCAAGTTTCTAGTTCGTGAGATCTACGTTTATGCAAACTCATTTTTTGTCAAATGACAAGTAGGGGATTTAGTTAATGAGTCGATCTTTAATCTTTCACGAGCTCTATTGAGTAGATAGAAATCAATCATATTTATTGTTGTCTTTATTGGTTAAGTCAGTTACCTTCTGTAAGAAGTTTCAGTCTTAGTCTTTATATTACCGAGTCTATAAGAAGTAGGATGTAGAGTGTATGTAGAAGAAGAAGAGAAGAAGAAGAAGAAACAGTGGTGAAAGTTGTAAGGAAGCTATGAGAGCACAAGTTCAGTGTCTGTAAGTATGAATAAGTTGTTGGAGTTGAAGCTCTGCATTTTAGTACATTTCGTAACTGTGCGCGACACCAAGTCAATGATACAACATGCAACACTTAAATCAGTAATACATCATTTATTTGTGTGTTGATGTGATTTGTGTATGAACGATTTCAAGTCTTTGAATCCTATCATATGTTCAGAAAATATAAAAATTACTATTAGCAAGTTGTTTTATTACACTTTAGAACATAACCGAGCATTGAGCTACGCAGAAGCATACTGCGTACTGAGAGTCTGAGATTTAATGGGTCTCCTTCATGCAATAATCCTTCCAGCCATTATGTCCATATTGGTTGTGATTATGTCATTAATTTTCCTACTTGTGATGTGATGCCCATAGAGATGCTGGTAATTTCATTCTACCCAACTGTAGAATAAACTCCAAAGCCTTACAGATTTCATTCTGTCCAACTCCATAGTAAACTTTGAAGCCTTATAGCTATCGAAAATTCACTCTACATATAGAAGGTATAAAAATAAACATGCAAGATTAAAATAATAGATATGGAAGCCGATTATTTATTGTTCTCAATCTTGAACTCATATTATTATAGGTTCGCTTAAATTTTTAGTTGTTAATTTTATAGTCATCAAGTCTTCAAAGGTGAGTCCCTATATATTTACTCAACTCATATTATTACAAAATTAAAGAATAATAGATATTCATATTATTACAAAATTAAAAAATAATAGATGTTGAACTAGACTAGACTGTTTATTGTTTTTAAAGATTTAACCAAGATTATTATTATTTATTGTTTTCAGGTTTGAAATTTATTTATTCTTTTTAGACTCAAACCCAAATTATAAAATTAGAATGAACAATATACACCATTTTCTTCTAAATCTTGAATCACTTGGTTGTTGAAAAGGAATTAAAGATCGAGATATTCTTGTACATATACAACACATCTTAAATAACCAATAAAACCCACTTCATTATTGTTTCAGATTATGAAACTTACTTGTTATTATCATATATATAAGTTCTCATAATACAAAGTGTTGGAAGTAGGACAAAGCGGAAAGAAAGGCGATTTTGGGAAAGAAGGAATGCACGAGTAAAGTGACAGTTGGAAGGAAGAGAAACATGTGCGCATGCATGAAATACCTAAGGACGTTAGGGTTAGGGTTTTTGCAACGCATTGTAATGGCTAAAGATCCAAAAACGTATAAATATAGATATTTAGGTCTCATAGGGGGGAGAGCAATGCGAAGAGATGGATATGAGGAAGTGGATGCGATGTACTATTTTTTTGTATGACCTAAGGTTGTAAGTTGTTGAGATAGAGAGGATTGAGGAGGATAGATCTTGAGGGTTAGATTGCAGGCTGAGGAGCCTAGTGCAATCTAGTCCGCCTCATAATAGATCTCAACCTAGGTGAGAAAAGTTGTAAATTGCACGGTGCTATAGTTCATACCTACTATAATAAAATATCCAAGAGCCAAATCTTTGTGGATGTAGCCCAGAGGGGGGTGAACCATGGTAAAATCTGTGTGATGTGATTGAATGCATGTGTTTCTTTCTTGTATTCAGTAGTTAGTAATGTGCTAAATGAATGAGTTGTTATATTCCCTATGTAATCATGAATGACAATATATTCCGTTAATAATTTATAGTCGAACTCTTAGCACATAGTTCTCAGATCTCCCACTGTTGGCCCTCAACCAAGTTTTGAGGAAACCTTGGTCAGGTTTGGACCACTTTTGGACTTAGACGGGATGGTTGAAGATGGAGCGCCCAGGAGGAACTGAGATCCTGGATATCACTTATTTTGCAGGCTATGTGAACCCAACAAGGGGTTCCTTAGGGTTTTTGTAATGGGTTATGGGATGTCGGCCCATGGGTTTACTCATGATTAGGCCTTATTGTAAAAGTATAAATAAGTAAGATTGTAATGTAGAAAGAGGAGAAGAGAATAGTGGAAAAAGAGGCTAAGTGCAAGTATTTATGAGTTGCGTTGTGCAACATAATTCATATGTAAGGCTTTGTGCTCAATAGAGAAGTTGGCTTTGTGCCTTGACCTAGTTTTGGGAAGGAGGATCTAGTGCGTAGTGTGCAGATCTCCTATCTGGTGTGAATCTTGGCTCTATGGCTTAGTGCACACGAGTAGATGAATGTAAGAGATTGAAGAATAATAGAGAATATGAAGTAGTTGGTGGACGTAGCCCCACTCTGGGGTGAACCACGTATATCTTGTTTCTTTGGTTTTCTTTATGCTTTGTTGGTTATTTTATGAATCTACTCAGTGATTTTCTTATTATGTATATTAGATAGATCTGTTGATGCTTAGTTCTTATTTGTGTTAAAAATGAATGAATGTTAGATCTAACTCAGTGTTATGTGCTAAATGATTGAAGTGTTTAATCTTTATTGTTACTGCGTCGATCTATCTTAGGGTTTGTTTTGCGATGTTAATGAAGCTAATGAACTAATTCATAACACCTTCTAAAGTGTTGCTAGAATACTCTACGAAGTGTTATTATCACAAATTTGTGTCCCATATTGGTTACAAACACCTGATTCTTGTAACCCCCCCTTATTATACCTCGGGTGAGACTTCGTCTTCTTCAGAGGTGTTGTCGAAAGGGCCAGTAGTTAGGGTTTTGTTGGTGCATTGTTAGAGTTTAACCCTGGGTTTGCCCCTATGCCAACAAATGGTTCCATTGTCAGAACTGAAGCTGTGATTGTTGGGAACTGAAGAGAATCTCTGTGCATATATATTCTGCTGTAGTGTGCAATACTCTACTTGACTTGTGAATCTATGTGCTAAGAAAGAAACCCGATTTGAAGAAAGAGGTAATATCTTAAAAGAGGTAAAGCTCTGTGCTTTTATAAGAGTAATATAAGTGAAATGTTTTGTTTCGAAAGCATGAATTTAGGTATCTTTAATAGATTCTATCCTAGTCTGAAATCTAGGGTGCAGTTGGAAGAAAGAGTTGATCTAAGTAAAGATAATAGAAATGAAGAAAGATATGTTATTCCTATGATTAGAAAGATTTTTTCGACTAATAAGTGGATGCAGGAACCTAGAAAGAATTTTTACATATTGTAGTTCCAACACTGTGATCCTAGTGCGTAGTATAGAAGTGTTTGGGGAACATATAAAAGAAAAAGAGGATTGATACTATGTTATAACTGCAGAATACCGGGACATCTTGCTAAGGAATTCCCTGGTACAGGTCCTATTTGTCTTTGTTGTAAAATTGTTGGTCATGAGGTTGAGGTGTTGATACTGAGAGGGGGGTGAATCAATATCAAGTACAATTTAAAACCTTTTTCAACTTATACTTAAATCATTCAACTATATCCAATGAGAAATGAACAATAGTATAAGAGTTGCACCAATACACCACAATACACCATGCACAATATATGAGAAATAATCAATAGTTATTGTTCAAGGGAAGTAATGACCTCCAAAGGTAGCTACAACTTCCAAATGTAAAGGGAGGTATAAACCTCCAAGAGGAAGATAAAATCCTCCAATATCAAGAGAGAGTTGAACTCTCCATCCTTTCCCCTTCCTTCCACCCAAGAATACATGAGAGATAAATAAACTTTACATTAAATCATCACCATCAACCAATCATCACATAGAACCTGATAATGCTTCTTGAGACTTCTTCAATTTCTACAATTCATCAATACTTGGAGTACTCTGATCCTGTAGATAATATTACTCAATGTATTCTCTGAAACTCCTCCAATTTTCACTCCTTGAATCCTCCCCAAAAAGAGGTTATAGAAAGAATGGTAGACTTTATTCAATTTTGGTCTATTCAGGAGAGTGAACTTGCGCAAAATGCCCCGCACTCAATCATTAACATTCGATTTTGAAACTCACAGAAAAGAAAATAAAGTCCGTAATATTTCTAATGAAATTTGTCCCACTTCATTTGGATTCTCGATGAAGAAGTTATGACTATTTTACTCGGAACACTTGTTTATTGACTAGCTTCAGGACTGGTCACTAACCCTATCTTCCATAGAGTGTATCTCCATAATGATAGTGAATCAAGAGCTGGAAGTTTTACCAATGGTACCTTGATATGTCTTCTCAATGCCATAGCGATTTCACTATATGAATCGTTCTAGAAAAAACGTTATAGCAAAAATGGTAAGATGATCTAAAAATAACATACCTTAGAACACATCACCAAAAGACTTCATCCTCCCTTGAAATCCGGCCTTATTTTCTTCTTATTTCCTATGAAATTCGACTTGTATCAAATGAATGTATAATGATGTTTATTTATACTATTTATGTCACTTCCTTTTAACATTAGGGACGACCTGACACTTTCTTATTTTGTAATTCTTTTCTTTAATTATCTTCAGGGCCTACATGTACTTCCTTCTTCAATTCACTTTGTCATCTTCAAAAGTTAATTTCTCCTCAACCATGAGGATCCACGTGACGTGCCACATACCACCAAAAACAACATGATGTATACTATCCATCTTTGGGTGTTGTATCTGCATGTGCATTTTCCTTCATGTCCAAATACCTTCATCAATCTTGTTGTCTAAAACCCATGACTAGGGTTGACATCAATGACAACAACCAATCTTCCAACAATCTCCCCCTTTGTCATTGATGGCAACACTCATGCCCCCCCTATCATTATGATCCCAATTTCTCTCCCCCTTTGACATCAATGGAAAAGGGTATGGATTCTCCCCCTGATTTTAATGGAAAAAGGTAACCTTCTTATTTGGGGCTGCTCCCCCTAAACATGTTGCACTCAATAATACTTCATCCTTATTTTTGGTTTTTGGGACTTTTCTTCCTTAGAATCCTTTTGTGTGGCTTCTGTCTTCTCTCTCTTCTTCATGTCTAGGATGTATATGTTGTTTGGTCTTCTTGTTGCAGTTGCAACCAATCTTCCTAAGTTATTTTCTTTGATTTTACATTTTCGAGAATCAAACATAAGAGTGTATCCTTAATCACACATTTTACTAACACTAAGTAGAGTATGATTCAAGTCTTCAACCAATATAACATTCTTTTCTTCCAAGCTCTACTACACGTTCTCCAAGTATTTTGGCAGATGAGTCATCTCCAAATGCAACATTG
>ML783148.1:442473-471042 GCA_009831015.1 Picea engelmannii | reverse complement strand
TCTACGCGTGTCTTTGAGCTTGCTATTTTCAATCTCAACATGCTTCAATTTTTTAAGATTCTCATCTTCTTGTTGAATCATTTCTACTTCATGATTTTCTTCTTCTTCATTTTCATCTCTTTCAATCCTTGGATGAGGACATTTAAATTCAACATGTCCTACTCCACAATTAAAGCAAAAGAACTGACCTCTATTTTCTTCTTTGAAATCTGAGATGTTGTAATCTTCTTCAACTTATTATTCTTCTGCTACTTCTTCCCTTGCATAAAGGTCTTGTAGCTTGTCCCAAAGATCTTTTGCTGATGCACATGATCCCACCTTGGATTTTACTAAATCTGTCAATCAATCCAGGATGGTATCTATTGTCATTTTGTTGTTCCTTTTTGCTTCCTTCTCAGCTGCAGTCTTTGGTTTCTTCAAAGCATTGTATCTTGAAGCAACTGAGAACCAAACATCTTCCCCAAGAGCTTTCAAGTAAGTTTCCATTCTATTTTTCCAGTATTCAAAATTCCTTCCATCAAATGGTGGAATCCCATTTGGAATGTTGTCTTCCATTTCTGCATAGGATCTTCCTTCCAGTGGTTGAAATGTACTGAAGATAACCTGCTTTGATACCAATTGTTGATACTGAGAGGGGGGTGAATCAATATCAATTACAATTTAAAACATTTTTCAACTTATACTTAAACCATTCAACTATATCCAATGAGAAATGAAAAATAGTATAAGAGTTACAATAATAGAATAAGTTATTACTGTTTTACCCAGAACACCTGTTTATTGACTAGCTTTAGGACTGGTCACTAACCCTATCTTCCACAGAGTGTATCTCGATAATTATAGAAAATTGAGAGCTAGAATTTTTACCAGAGGTACCTTGATATGTCTTCTGAATACCATAGCGATTTCACCATCTGAATCGTTCTAGAAAAAACATTATAGCAAAAATGGTAAGATGACCTGAAAATAACATACCTTAGAACACATCACCAAAAGACTTCATCCTCCCTTGAAATCCGACCTTATTTTCTTCTTATTTCCCCTGAAATTCGACTTGTATCAAATCAATGTATAATGATGTTTATTTATACCATTTATGTCACGTCACTTCCTTTTAACATTAGGGCCGACCTGACACTTTCTTATTTTGTAATTCTTTTCTTTAATTATCTTCAAGGCCTACATGCACTTCTTTCTTCAATTCACTTTGTCATCTTCAAAAATTCATTTCTCCTCAACCATGAGGATCCACGTGATGTGCCCCATACCAACGGAAACAACATGATGTATACTATCCATCCATGGGTGTTGTATCTGGATGTTCATTTTCCTTCATGTAAAAATACCTTCATCAATATTGCGGTCCAAAACCCATGACTAGGGTTGACATCAATGACAACAACCAATCTTCCAACATGAGGATTGTCCAAGGATGATTGATAAAGTTGAAAGGATGAAAATGAGACAAGAAAACTATGAATAAATTCAAGAGACTAAGAGCATGTTAGAGAATCATAAAGAGAAAGAATCAAATAAAGCTTAGACTATGTTATCACAATTGAAAGAAAAAATGAATAATCACAAAGATGTCAGTTTACCAAAGATCTTGAAAGTAAAACATCACATAAGTACAAGAATAGAAGACTTCTACATAGACCGTGTCTTGAATGAGGAAACACCAATAAATATTATGACAGAAGATACTTGGGAAATTTTGGGAAAGCCTACTGTGGTACCTTCATTGGGAAGGATAGGCTTGTTTAAGGGAAAGATGGTAACCTAATGTGGAAGAGTTACTAATGTACATATTATTATCCATGGAACATTGACTGAAGAGGAATTTGAAGTCATCAAGTTTGTTGAGAACAACTCCACTTTCCCACTTCTGTTAGGAGAGACTTGGATTGAGAAGGATCAAATCAGAAGGAAAACAGAGGAAGAAGCTACAGAAAAGAAAAAGGAATAATTAAGGGATTTCATAGCTATAAAAATAGACGGACTAATAGAAGAACGAGAAGATAAGTCGAAGCAACATAAGGTAGGAGAATTAATTGTCGAGGTTGAAAGAGCACAAGAAGTTTTGAAGGACTTATCTATGCAAGAAAGCAGAATACCCACCCTGGATTTAATAAGAGAAGGGGTATTAACTTCAAACCCTTTGAGAACACGCCAACAATGCAAAGTCACCACACTAAGAGAATATAAGAATAAGAATGGAAAGAGGATTCCAGAAACTGTTAGAGAGACTCAGATTATAGGGAAGAAGGCGAGGAAGACCAATAAAAAGAAATCAAAATTAGAAAAGCTACAAGAAGCTACCAAGAACAAATGGAAGACTTCACAGACTGGAACCTCGCAGGAGGTAGGTTCACAGGATTTGAACCTCGTCGGAACACCAGGACCGTGCAAAATGGGAATTCACCCTAGCGAAGCTATATGATTGTTGGAGGTGCCCTGACCGTTAGAACAATGCTCCAAAATGGCTAGAAAACACATGTATGGGAAGATGGACTGCTTTTGGGATGTTGAGACCATGCCATAAAAGACAGATTCACATTGATGGAATCATTCCTACCCATTGGAAGAATCTGTTACATGGCCCCACTTATTTAACTCGTCGGATGCTACACGGGGAACACTTTTTACAACCCGTGATTAACTGAGCCAACACAGAATTGATTGTGTATCGATTTGTGTTATCAGAAACTAGATGTTGTTGTCCATTTGTCTACTTATCCATTTTCCTACCCCAACTTGCATGTTTAACAGTGAGAATGTCGGGCGAACCCACTAAGTTAGATAATTTCGTTGAGGAGGTTCGTAAGAAGTTCATGGTTGATAGAGATATTTATGAAGGTGTTCAGGCATTGTCAACTAGGGGACTGCAGGCTTCCCCCTCGATTGGATGTCGTTTTGGCCATGTCAACCCGGTGACTGAACAATGAAGTAAGCATCGCGGTGATCTGGCTAATGAAAAGTAGATCTCATCGATCCTACTAGAGTACATTCCACTGTTGGCTGGCATGGTTAACCATGACAGCATCCCACACATCTATTAGTACACCCTGATCATCGCGTATATCCCGAAAGGAATACACGTAGTTGGGAGTCAGTTAGGAAAGGTCCCACTATTGAAGAACATCGAATTTAATCTCGATGAAACAAAGAACTGTGTTATGCTCTCACCCTACCGATACCTGAAAAAGACAACTAGGAAGAAGCCTCACCTAGTCTCCCAGCCATGGATTAAGGAGCTCGCACAGTCCACTGTGCTAAATGTGATGAATATTCCCCATTTTGGCCATCACCAGGAGGTTAACACTTGCATTAAACTCCTCTTGTTGTGCTACCATGGCGTATACTTGTGTCTTGACCGACGAATTACTGTGGATCTGATGTTGATCCACTTGATTACATGAATAAGCATGAAGGGACCTGACCTTCAATAGTTTTATCCAGGGAAAGCCTCAGACCGCTCCCTATAAAAACGCATCAAGGAGGCTTAGGAAGAATTCGAAAAGGGAAAGTGAGGCTACAAGGTAGCCTCTATCTAGGATGGCACAATGAACCTCGCTTTCCAAATCATAGCTGGAAAGCTCAGAAGAAATAATCGCCCCACACAGGTCAGCGGGTTCATAGTTGACCTCACAAGCAAATGTGTCGAGGACATGCATATGAATTGGGAGAGTTACCTCGTCAATGAACTCGAGAAGGACTGTCATGAAGCTTCGGATCAGGGATACAAATTCCACTTTAGTTGGTTGATCATGTTGATTTCATTTGTCGCTTAGAAAATTTTGGAAGGAGCCACCTTTCCGGATATTGAACCATCAGATTTGTTGGCCGTTAGGATTTCTACCTTGTGGTACACCAATGACATGTCAAAGAAATGGCAGTTGAACATTGTGTTCCATGCGTATTATCAGCAACTAAAGGTTGCCATTGAAGAATTTTCGCACATGACACCATGCACCTTGCACTAGTATATACCAATAGCCAAGTTATGTGCAGATCGACATTTTATATATATCATTGCATGCAAAGATGAGAGAAAGGAAGAGTTACAATCATATTACAAGATGAAAGACGAAGACATGGATCAGATCACGAAGGAGTGGCCAGAGGAGTTCCTTGTACTTGTTGTTGATGTAGAACTCTCCGACACTAACATCATAGGAATCCCCCTAGTCACCTGGGTCGAGCATGTTGGAAAATCCAGTGGGACAAAGAAGAAGAAGAAAAAGGAGGAAGTCCAGAATATAGAGACTAATGAAGAGGACAACGCCTCTAAAAAAACTTGATTCGGCTCGCTAGGAGGAAGAGATGAAGAAAATGGATAAGGAGGAGGGGATGAATGATAAAAGAAAGGAGAATGTGAAGCTACATTGCTGAAATATCCCCTTGCTGAATAGTAACACCACACAAAAGGAAGGTTTCTTCACAGAAACCTTTGGCAAGAAAGAATACGCACACTATTAAGCCCCAGTTAGAGGCCACGCTCACAGAGGATGACATCAGCTTGGTCCGTGGAGCTATGGAGGATGTAGAGACCTAATTTAATTAAATCCAAAAATTCATACAATTAAACATATAATTCCTTTCTCATTGCATAAATAATTCATTCACCATCATATAAGCATAAATATTCAGCAGAAATTAAAATTTATCCACAACATGAAAATAACTCAGCAAATTCATAATTAAAATACCTCCTTCTGATGCTAATTCCCACTGATCTGGTTGTACTTTCCCTACTTCCTTGCCCAGCCTGATGCACTGACCAAACCCTGCCCAAACCGACTAACCTCCCAGCCAGCTAGGAGTAGCCTGTCCGACTCCCTAGCTCCAGGATACCGAAAGGAATCCTGGCACCCATGCCCAAAACCCCCAACAACCTGGTGCCCCCTACAATGATTCTCAAAAACCCCAAAACCAAACTCCGAACACCAGAAAAATAAGCAAACCAGACATACAGTCTTCACCCCCCCCAAAAATTCTTCCTCCCAAAGAAAATAATCCCCTTCTCCCATAGGAATCTTCCCTGTCATATCTCCCCCTTCACATACTCTCCTCCCCTCCTTTATTATCTTATCCCCTCCTGTCATACGTAATTTTCAAAAGGATTAAATTAAAGTTATTAAGCCCCTTAATTTATTACCCATGTCATTGAATGTGATATGTAATTAATTAATTAATTAATTAATCAATCAAAAGTTATAAACAATTAATTAATAATTAAATAATTAATTAATATTATTAATACTAATCATTGTTTAACTAAAACCATATTAGGACAATTAATTATCTAATTAATTTTACTTAATAATCCCTAAGCATCTATTTAACCAGGGTTGTTACATACACCCACCCTTCAGGAAACTTTGTCCCAAAGTTAAGGTATCTCATGATACAAAGAAAAAGAAACATGGTTCACACATTCATGACAATTAATCGACACTATTAGTAAGTAAGCCAAGAAAAATCATACATACTAGTATACATGTACAAGAAATGCATGTGCAGCTAGTACATACAAGTCTCATGTATGTACTAATAATCAATAACTATCACCCTTATAGTAATTTATGTATGCATCCAATCCAATCGACAAGAACATTCTTTTATAAAAGACAATAAACCAATCAAATGTTTGCGAAATCCTTTAATTACTATTATCTAGTTCAACAATTTTATTTAGACAACTGTGGTTTAGTTACGTAATTATGAATATTCATATATATACATTTTATTTTTAGAAGGGAAAAACAATAAATTCCACCATAAGACAAATCTCCACACTTTCTCAACTATTTCTACTCATCCTTCCCCCCTAACTTACTTCCATATTCATTCCTATCCTTCCTCTGCTGGACTATCTTGGAGCGTCAACTATATTGACCTAACTCTAAATAGAACCAGTAAGCGGAAGTGTCACTATCTCAACCAAGCTTCCCCAATAGGAAATTGACAGTCATCATCACATGTCTAGGGGAGTGTGAGCTAACACCGTCCTCCCATGACTTCAGGTTTTAGAGGATACATGGTGGGAAATGCCTCCAACCCTCCTAATCATAACTAGGGTCCACACCCTACAATGGAATATACAGTGGCACCGTGTTGCTGGGATTTTTGTCATCGTTTATTCGGTTTTGGGCAGACTCATCACCGGAAATCCTGCACTGGTCCACATATCATAGCAATGCATCCAAATCAATATAATTTCACATACAAATATTCATACCATAATGTTTCTTGGCTAGTGGTCATGACATCCACTTTCATCATCATTATCCCTTGGCTATTTCATAGCCCATAACCTACAGATTAGTCTATAACACAACCTCATACATTTCTATGCATTATCATCATGTAATTTCATGCAATCATCATTTCAATTCGGTTTCCGTGTACCAACAACTTAACATCAAAGTTTTCAAGTTAGAAATAGATCTCATAATATCCCATAATTCAATTTTGACACCGATTCATAAAATTATCATCTACCAAATAGATTGCATCATATCCAACATCATTCTAATAGCATTTAAACATTCATAAAATTATTATTCACACAATATGTCGCATCATATACATCATCATCGATAACATTTAAACATTCATAAAATTTACATTCACATAGTAGATTGCATCTTATCCATCATTATCCAAATATATTTAAACATTCATAAAGGTTCATACGTCTTAAAAGTTTAAGTGTATCATTTAATAGTTTCATTGTAAATAGAAAATATAAGTGTAGGCCTCCGGCAATCCTGGTTGTCTAAGTCAAAAGGAGGTGTTACATACACCCAACCTTCGAGAAACATATTCTCAAGGTGATAAAAAAAGTGAGGGATAGTCTCATCGTAATGTCTTGGCGTCTTCCCAAGTAGCAGATCCTGGACTATACTTGTCCCATTGGACCTTAACTTGGTCTACTAGATGGTTCCTGAGCTGTCGGACTCTATGGTCCAATATGTGTAATGGTTCTACCATGAGGGTTCCCACATCCAATACCTGCGATTCCTTCCAATTTAGTTTATGTGATTCATCAGCAACATAATGACGTAAAACAGATACATGAAAAACATTATGAGTTTTATGCAAGTGGGGTGGTAGTATGAGACGATAGGCAACGGGTCCAATTTTTTCTTGGATTCTGAATGGTCCTATAAATCGAGGTGACAATTTTGTCCCCTTACTGAATTGTATGGTACTCTTATTAGGCCTGATACAAATGAAAACCTGGTCTCCCAGTTCATAACTTCGGTCGGTCCTGTGTGCATCCACATAACTTTTCTACCTATCCTGTGCTTCCTTTAGTCTCCGCCTAATCTGAATCACCTGTTCCTCCATATCTTGAATCAATTCTGGCCCAACTGTTACTCGATCTTCTAATCTATCCCAACTCAACGGTGTTCTGCATGGTCTTCCATATAGAGATTCTTAGGGTGGCATTCTGATGGAGCTATGAAAACTATTATTGTAGGCAAACTCTACCAAAGGTAGGTACTTCTCCCACTGGGTTTGATTAGCCATGACATACATCCTAAGCATGTCTTCCATGACTTGATTTACTCTCTCGATTTTCCCATCTATTTTAGGATGATAAGTTGTGCTTAAGTTCAACTGAATCCCCAACGCTGACTGCAAACTTGTCCAAAACCTTGAAGTGAATCTGGAGTCCCTATCTGAAATGATCTTCTTAGGTATCTCGTGCAAATGGATAACCTCTCTTACAAACACATGTGCCACATCAGTGACATCGTAAGTGTCTCTAACTGGAATAAAATGAGCACTCTTGGTTAACTTATCAGCTATCACAAGAATGGCATTGTGTTTATGAGATGTGAGCGGTAACTCCACAACAAAATCCATAGAGATGACTTCCCACTTGGACATAGGAACATCATGTGGTTGTAGGAGGCCTGCCAGGTGATGGTGGTCGGCTTTCACTTGTTGACACTCTAGGCACTTGGTGACGAAATGGACTACATCGCGCTTCATGCCTACCCAGAAGAAAAAATTCCTCATGTCTGCGTACATCTTCTTCACACCCAGATGTGCACAATAAAGTGCTCTATGGGCTTCCTTCAGTATGATGCTTCGAATATCCCCATCTTCAGGGATGTACATCCTTCCTCGATATCTCAATAGTTCGTCTGCTTCCAAACTATATCCTTCATACTTTGGGTATAACTGCCTCCCACTCTGGAGGTTTGAAGTAACCTTTAAATACCAACTGTCTTCTTGGAGTTTCATCAACACATGTTCTCTCAAATTGACTTTTTAGGGTATCAAGGAGAAGACACGTGGTCTCCTACTCAAGGCATCTGCGACCACATTTTCCTTTCCCTTGATGTATGAAATACCAAAATCGTACTCACTCATAAACTCACACCATCGACTTTACCTGACATTTAGATCCCTTTGAGTGAAGATATGTTTTAAACTTTGATGGTCCGTTTTGAGCTCAAAGTTTCGCCCCACAAGATAATGCCTCCAAAGTTTCAGAGCTAGCATTACAACGGCCAACTCTAAATCATGAGTCATGTATAGCTCTTCATGTTTCTTCAACTTCCTTGATGCATAAGCTCTCACTCCTCCATTCTGCATTAGCACGACCCCCAACCCTTGCTTCGAGGCATCTATGCAGACTGTGAAGTCCGTTTCCATATCCGACACTCGTAGAATTGGCGCACTAGTTAGTAACCTCTTAAGCTAAATGAATGCACTATCACATTATTCTGTCCATTCATACCTGACCCCCCTGCACTACAAAGTGGTGATGGGTTTTACTATTTTGGAGAACCCCTCCACAAATCTCCGATAATAACCTGCTAGCCCCATGAAGCTTCTCACCTCATGGGCATTTTTTGGCACTGGCCACTCCATAATGGCCTTTACCTTTTCTGGGTCCACAGAGATTCCTTCACTGGAAATGATATGACCTAAATAGTGGATCTCTTTCTGGAAGAAGGAACACTTCGAAAAATTCCCATACAATTTGTTCTCTCTAAGGTAGGACAACACTACTCGTAAGTGTTCCTCATGTTCTCTTTCGTTCTTGGAATAGATGAGGATGTCATCTAGAAAGACTTGTACAAAACGGTCTAAGTACTTCTGGAATATGCCATTCATGAGGCTCATGAATACTGCTAACGCATTGGTCAATCCAAAAGGTACGACGACAAACTCGTAATGTTCAAACCGAGTTCGAAAGACAATTTTTGGGATATCACCTTTCTTAATCCTTAACTGGTGATACCCTGATCGCAAATAAATATTTGAGAATACCACTACTCCTTTTATCTTATCGAAGAGGTCATCTATTCATGGCATTGGGTACCTATTTTTCACTGTAGCACGATTCAAGTCCCTGTAGTCTATACACAGTCATAAGGATCCATCCTTCTTCTTTACAAAAATTATTGGTCCACCCCAAGGTGAGACACTGAGCCTTATTAGCCCTAAGTCCAGTAACTCTTTCAACTGCATTTGCAATTCACAAAGTTTCGACGCTGTCATCCGATATGGAGTCTTGGAATTTGGTTCTGCACCAGGTTTTAGCTCAATAGTAAAATCAAACTCTCTCTCAGGAGGTAACCCTGGTAACTCATTCGGAAAAACATCCTTAAATTCTGACAATACCGGGTACTGATCTAATGGGGGTCCCTTCCTTTCATTCATTGCTTCCACTACATATAGTTGACACCCTTGCCTCAAGCATCGTTTAACCTTCATAGTTGAGATAAATCCTAATGACACCTTTCTTCGTACACCTTGGATCTCTACTGGCCTTCCTTCGTCGTCGACACAAAGCACTCTTTTTACGAAACAATCTACCAAAGCTCGATGAGATGCTAACCAATCCATTCCAATGATTAGGTCGTATGCCCCGAGAGAAGTGACGTATACCTTCAACTTGGTAGTACACACTCCTAGGTCTACTATACAATTATCAATGCTAGGTCCTATTGCTTGTTTTTCCCTTGAAGCCATCTCGACTTGTTTAAAGTCATTGTGCTTGTAGGCTTCCAACCCACTCTTTTCTAATGCTGAAGGTGAAATGAAACTATATGTAGCACCAGAATCAAATAAAATCTTTACATTGATATGATTTAGCGTACCTGATGACTCCACCACCGTGGATTGATGTTTGGCCTGGCGATTATTAACCGCTGCGTAAATATGGTGGCTGCTACTTGCTCTTCCCATCGGGGCCTTTCCTTCTCTATGCACGAATCTTGATTGTAACTCTGGGTAGTCATGCTGGTAATGGGGTCCTCCACATCCCCAATAGGTAACAGGGGATTGAACCTGCACACTGTTATGTGACTGTCTCTGAAATGAGTTCCTGCCCCTACTAGTTGTTCCCTGAGATTGTCCTGGACCTCTCTGCATCGTTGGTGTTGAATGAGATGTTGCACTCGCTGCCATTGAAATCCCTGTGGCTACTATCATTGGTGTGACTCTGTTACCATATGGAGGTGGCCTTGAGCTCCCTCCCCTGGAAAATTTCCTAGGGGCCTTCCCGACGAATCCAAGACGATGTGGAAAGGTCGACCTCATACCTCCATTCAATTTCATGTGTTCCTCTACGTAACGCGCATTTTCCACGACTTCCTCTACTGAAGACGAGTTCCACATTCGCACCATAGCTCTGATCTTAGGGTTCAATCCATAGATGAAGCACTCTACTTATCATTGGTCATTATCCATATATGAAACATATTTGACCAATTCCATAAATCTGATCTCATATTCTTCTACAGTTCTGTTTCCCTCTACTAAGGCATGAAACACCCCTACCTGTTGTTCCTCATGGTAAGCTGGCAGATATTTCCTTTGGAACCTCTCCTCGAAAAGTTCCCAAGATACTTTGTCTGGGGTAAGATGCAGTTGTCTTTCCAGGTTTCCCTACCAGTTCAAGGCACTGTCTCTTAACTGAAAAATCGTTATCTTTGCCTTTGAGTTGGACGCATAGTCCCTTAAGGAAAAACACCTTGTCATGCCTTCCAACCATGCTTCTGCGCGTTCACTGGCGCAACCCCTGACAAACTTCGAAAGTTTGATCTTCTGCAATTCTCGAGTGATGTCTTCGGGTGGAGGTCCTACCTCTGAATCCCTCGACGCTTCTGGATTACCCATTTCAGATGGTGGGGGTTCCACTTCAATCCCTACTGGTTGTCGCCCCTTTAAGGTCTCATTTATGGCCTCCAAAGAGTGCAGTATGAGAGCTAGTTCAGGCGATGGTGGTGGCGGCGCTGGCGGTGTTGGCAGTACCTGCAATGATGCCCCTTTGCCTCAATTCCCTCGAGTCCTAACCATCCTGTATGATTTAACCTGCATCAACCAAAGTTGTCAGGGTGAGTTCAAGGACGTTTCAAATTTGCACTACTTAAACTAGAAACAAGGTTAGGCGTAAGTTTTTCTTTACTTGTCTGTAAATAGACGTTACTCTCTTTAGGGGATTGGCTCGGTTAGGGCTAAAGTGTCTAAGCTTGATAACTTCATTCGTGAATCCTAGCAAATCTCTCACCTTGCTAGCTATGCTAGAGCTACACTGTAATCTTCAATTACTCTTACTTGTGTGTATAATCAAGCATCAAACCCATCCCTGTATCGATATGTACCAATCATATTAATCGCCCTTATAAAATTAGTTATAACAAACTTAGTCTCATCAATTATCACGTTATTAATCCCTAAAATGAATTTACATAGCTCAGTTCTCTTTAATTAATCAATCGTCATTAATTAATTGCTCACTCTTTCATTAACTATAATTATGATTCTTATAAGTTTAACCCTTATAACATTAATTAAACTTAATTAACTCAATTAATTTTAAATTATTTTAATGAATTCAAATAAGTAAATATTAAATAAAAGAAAACAAATGAAAAAAAAAATAATTATTATTATTTTGAAATAATATTAATATTAATATTTAATTTATATATATATATATATATTAAAATAATTAATATATAAATATATACATATATCTAAAATAAAAAATAAAAATAAAAAAACTGTATAAATGGATCTTAATTAACTTTAATTAATTTCGTAAATAATATATAAAAATAAAATAAAATAAATCGAATAACCCTGGGGCATCGTGGGACCTCGCATGAGGCCCACATGCCCCTTCCCTCTTTTCCCGACTGTCCAAACCTAAAATAAAATAATAGTAAAAAAAAAGAAGACTATACAAACCCTAAACAAACCCTAACCCCAAATTCATTCCTGCGTTTTCTAATTCCAGAACACAGTTTTCCTTCTCAGCTCAGTGCTTGGGCATTTGGTCTCGGCTTGATGTATAGTGCAAGAGAAAATTCTTCTTGCAGGCTCTTCTCATGGTCGTGGCTTAGCGCTGATCTCGGCCGGTGGGCTATTTCTCAAATCGTTTGTTGGTTGGGTTGGTCACTGGCTTGTATTTGTTTTTGTGCTGGTGCATAGCACACCTCGCCTTGCCTCCCTGGGCTACTCCTTCGTGTGGCTCGCGCATGGTTTGAGCTCTGAGCTTGGTTCTTGTGGGCTTGTGCTTAGTGCGTAGCACTGGCTTTGGTGTTGAGTTGTGTGTTGTGTTAGGTCTTGGCCCTTGGCGTAGGGCTTTGTGATGTGCATAGCTTGTTTGTGATCAGATATGTGGAAATCAAGTAGGTTTGGCGCTTGCGCTAGGCTTGTGTGTTGACTTGTGGCTCTGCTTGTGTTGCTGGACTTTGGCTCTGCATTTGGCCAGAATGCATGACTTGGATATTGTGCGCTATGAGCTCCAATATATTTTTTGCATTTCTGCATTACTTCTTTTTTTTGTATTACTTTATGCATTTCTGTATTATTTCTACGTTGTATTATTTCTGCGTTGTATTACTTTCTGCATTTCTGTATTATTTCTCGTGAAAGAGCTTATCCATCTGAAATATGTTGAATATAAATCACTGAGAGATTTCGATGATTCTCAAAAGAGATTTATTTTACAGGGATCTTCTCTTCCATAACAAGAGAGGCTCCTTGCTTCCATGCACCGGCTTTTGCACTTGTCATTTGAGATGTCCAGGAAGAGGAAATGGATTGTTGAGCGACCATTTTGGCAATGAATTTGCTCCAGACATTTCATTTTATTTCAAGGAAGACCCATTGAAGCACATAGAGCTATTTTAGTTGCACTATCACCATTTTTTTTTAAGAAGAAATTTGAGATAGACTGGAAGTATCGCAAAGAAATCAGATTTTCGAAGAAGTTGTCTTATCCTGCATTATATAGCCTTATCCATTTCTTTTATTCGGATAGGCTTGACATTGATGTGGATGACCTGGAAGATTTGGTTAAAATTTGTAAGGTGTGCAAATGTAAGGGACTATGCATTGTATTATTTCTATATTACTTGGTGCTAGGTCATGTAGAGCACTATGAATGCCCCCGATGGCTCCTTCTCCATGTGACTTGGCTTTGTTTTGTACATTGTTATGGATTGTGGTTCAATGTTAATTGTGTTGGTGTAGGTGCCTGGCTCACGGAGTTGGTTTCAATAACTGGAAATTGGGCCTCGACACCATTCCTCAAAGTGCTTGGGCTATGCAATCGGTTGTGGGTTCAAAACCCATGGACCTCCAAAATATTTTTGAAATTTGCCAATATGAGGCACCGACCGAGAATTTCAGGTCTTCAAAATGCTGCTGCAGCTCTTGATAAATATAGGGATCTTGGGGAAAATGTAGCTACTATATGGAAAGACTTTATGAAGGAGAAACTTGTGACTTTTAGGGAACAACTCGAAGAGTTTTCTCGTAAACACAAGGTATGCAGATAGTTTAAATGAGTAGTAGTTATTTAGTATCATGGACTCTAACTCCAAATTTGTCTATAGATGGAGAGTTAAGACATAAAAATTTCCACCTCTGCTTGTCTTTCCCTTCGGAGAGAGTTCTTGCATGGAAATTACAATGAGTCTTGGAATCTGACAAAGATCCAAGATGTTGTTGGATTAATAAATTTAGTATTCACATCTCATGCGAATGAAAGTTTCAAAATAATTACTCATTTGTTTTCAAGTGCCCATTACATCATCGGAAGACAACTCTATCATGATATTTTAGGGATTTTTTACTTGGTTAAAGGTGATATGTGTACCTAAGAATTAATGTTCTAAATATATGTCTTTTACTTGTTTTTTCTTCTTCGATGATTACCTTGCAGCTATGGTAGATTATATCTATTTTCTCAGCTTGTCATGGTTAAATTATTTCCTTTGACATTGCAATCTCTAAGAAATAACATATTAACAACAGATGGAAATGTGGTGCTTCTTTTGGTGATTGCAGTGTAACATGTGTGCCTTCTTTTATTACTTTTTCTATATTCTTTTTTTTTATATATTTTTATCTGTGTAAAAAAAAGTTTGTGTGCTTGGCTTGTAGGTTAGGTGGAGCTTAGGTGGAGCTGGAGCTTGGCCCAGATTTATATCTAATTAAGGGTTTGGGTAGGTGGCTAGGCCCTTGGCTCCAAAGTTTGAACCAGGGCTCTGATACCATGTGTAGAGACCTAATTTAATTAAATCCAAAAATTCATACAATTAAACATATAATTCCTTTCTCATTGCATAAATAATTCATTCACCATCATATAAGCATAAATATTCAGCAAAAATTAAAATTTATCCACAACATGAAAATAACCCAACAAATTCATAATTAAAATACCTCCTTCTGATGCTAGTTCCCGTTGATCTGGATGTCCTTTCCCTTCTTCCTTGCCCAGCCTGATGCACTGACCAAACCATTCCCAAACCGACTAACCTCTCAACCAGCTAGGAGCAGCCTATCCGACTCCCTAGCTCCAGGATACCGAAAGTAATCCTGGCCACCGTGACCAAAACCCCCAGCGACATGGTGCCCCCTGCAATGATCCTCAAAAACCCCAAAACCAAAATCCCAACACCAGAAAAATAAGCAAACCAGACATACAGTCTTCTCCCCCCCCAAAAAAATTCTTCCTCCCAAAGAAAATAATCCCCTTCTCCCATAGGACTCTTCCCTGTCATATCTCCCCCTTCACCGAATATCCTCCCCTCCATTAATTACCTTATCCCCTCCTGTCATACATAAGTTTTAAAATGATTAAATTAAAGTTATTAAGCCCCTTAATTTATTACCCATGTCAATGAATGTGATATGTAATCAATTAATTAATTAATTAATCAATCAAAAGTTATAAACAATTAATCAATAATTAAATAATTAATTAATATTATTAATACTAATCATTGTTTAACTAAAACCATATTAGGACAATTAATTATCAAATTAATTTTACTTAATAATCCCTAAGCATCTATTTAACCAGGGTTGTTACAGAGGATTCTTCCGAGGATATCTTGCAGAGATATGGAGTGAAGCAGGAGGAGCTATATGAAAAGGTCAAGAAGAAACTAAATGAAACACAACAAGTTATTCAATTGATCCACGCAGTACCCACTTTGCCTTCCTCGTCACAGATTGCAGAATTGGGGGATGAACCAACCCAATTAAGAAGACTTGCAGATGCGACAGAGGCTCAGAATTAGAAATTCCAAGAAGAGAAGGAGAAGGCTACAGAAAAATTGAAACAAGAGAAAGAGGAAGTCTTAGATCAATTACGAGTAGCACGGTACTTTGTAATCGCATATGAAAATGAGAAAGAAGAGTTTCGGGTGATGCTCCAGTAGGAAAAACCGAAGCTACAAAGAGAAAACAAGCAGTTGTTGGCAGAATTAGCTATAGTCAAAGAATCAATGAATAAATCATTTCACTTCGTTCTAGGATTAACACAGGAGGAAGAGGATTCAATTGAGGTTCAAGTGGCGAATCTCGCTGAGACCATCTAGCAGCTTCAAGCAAGGATAACGGAGTTTGAGATCCAAGCAATACCGAGCACCCTGCAAAAGGTGCATGACCAGAAAGAGGAATCTGCTAAGAAAGTAGTAGTAAGGATAAGGGCCCTCACCTCAGTGTGAAAACATTTGAGCGATGGAATCACACATACATATGAATGCCTCGCAGAAGATCCAAAGATAAGGAAATTGGAAGCATAGTTACAAGAGGTGCAACATCATGCCTTCTCCGTGCAGGCACAAATGAAGCTTCTCACTGCAGTTGAAAGAATGAAGAGGTCCCAGGAATAACGCATAGTACAACAACATATTACTGCCATCCAGGGCAGGGTAATGGAAGTCACGCAAAAACTACAACCTGTGCAGGATTAAGCCTGCAAGGTGTTTGAAGAAATTGAAGGACAAGGCTCACAATTGGACCAAGTGGTTTCCACAGCAGAACAACACCTGGATGGGCCTGTTATAGAGCAAATGATCCAAGAGCGTGTTGAGTAGGAGGCTCAGGTGAAGCAGCAAGTTGAGGCAACGTGAGTGAAGCTCGAGGCCTTCTAAGCAGCATTGACCAGACCTAAGTAACTCGAGAGGAGTCATAGGTGAGTGTTGGGGGCTTGTTGGCCCTCGACCAAGTTTTGAGAAAACCTTGGTTAGGTTTGGACCACTTTTGGACTTCGATAGGATGGTCGAAGATCGAGTACCTAAGCGGAGCTAAGATCACGGATCTCACTTATTTTGCGGGTGATGTGGACCCAACAAGGGGTTCCTTAGGGTTTTTGTAATGGGTTATGGGATGTCGGCCCATGGGTTTACCCATGATTATACCTTATTATAAAAGTATAAATAAGTAAGAATCTAATGCAGAAATGGGAGAAGAAAATAGTGAAAAAAGAGGCTAAGTGCAAGTAGTTTTGAGTTTCTTTGTGCAACAAAATGTGTATGTAAGGCTCTGTGCTCAATAGAGAAGTTGGCTTTGTGCCTTGACCTAGTTTTGGGAAGGAGGATCTGGTGCGCAGTGTGTAGATATCATGTCTGGTGTGAATCTTGGCTCTGTGTCTTAGTGCACAAGAGCGGATGAATGTAAGAGATTGAATAATAATAAAGAAGATGAAGCAGTTGGTGGACGTAGCCCCACACTGGGGTGAACCATGCATATATTGTGTCTTTGGTTTTCTTTGTTGGTTATGTTATGGATCTGCTTAGTGCTTTTCTTATTATGTATATTAGATATATATGTTGATGATTAGTGCTTAGTTGTGTGAAGAATGAATGAATGTTAGATTTAACTCAGTGCTATGTGCCAAATGATTGAAGTGTTTAATATTTATTGTTACTGCGTCGATCTATCTTAGGGGTTTTTCTGCAATGTTAATGAAGCTAATGAACTAATGCATATCACCTTATAAGTGTTGCTAGAATACTCTATGAAGTGTTATTATCACATATCTATGTCCCAACTTGGTTACAGACACTTGAGTCATGTAACCCCCTTGCTTCTACCTCGGGTGAGACCTCACCTACTTCGTAGGTGTTGATAAAAGGATCGATAGTTAGGTTTTTGTTGGTGTGTTGTTAGATTTGAACCCTAGGTTTTCCCCTGTGCCAACACCCACTCAATCCTGGGACACAAAAACATGAGTATTGCAGCCACCTATTAAGACTATCTTGGGTGAGACGGCATGGTGCACTTTGTGCGTTGCATTTCCTTCTGGTTTACCAGGAGGGTCGATAGTTTTAGAGGCTTTTTTGGAACCTTGAGAAGACTTGAACCCTGGGTCACTCAATACGAACTTAGACAGGATATATGAATAAACCAAGAAATGTTATTGTTGTCATTGGTAGGAACAATAGAGGATTGAGTAGATGAGATAGTTTGAAAGGTACGTAAGATTGAGGGAGAAAGAAATCAAAAACTAGAAGGGGATGTTGAGGCTGTGGAATCCCACAAAATAAGAGATCGAAAGATGGATAAGGACAAAAGAGCTGGAATTTTCACAGAAAGATAACAAAAACCCTAGAGTAACACCCCACAAATATCTTGAGAAATATGTGTTTACCGATTTGCATGAAGTCTTTTTCTATGATTTTCCACACTTATTGCAGCAATGGATACTAAGGTTGAAGGATAACCACACAACGAACCAGATCCAATAGTTAGAGAGGACCCTAGTACCAATTGAGAAGTTACACCAGGCGAACAACAATTCACCCGCGCAATAGATTTTTGGCTCGACAGTATTGTAGCAGGATTTATAACAGAGTTTGTAGTAGATACATCGAATTCGTTCAGTGCAGAAGAGAAAGAGTTTCTACACGGGCCTCGAGGAAGTTACATTATATCGTTGTATACTTATATTAAGATACTAATATATAAAAAAGAAGTAATGAAGATGGATTCAAACAACTAAAATTCCCTGCATGCATGGGGGAATAGGGGAAGCACTGACATGAAAAGGAGAAATGGAAGGAGGAAAGGATAAGGGAAAGAATGAGGAACCCTTGGACCCAATCATGTTGGATGATGACCAGATTAAGTGGTTCATGGAGAAAGATGGAAAGACGTGTAGAGGAGTACCCTACCAATATAAGGTGAATACCAAGAAGAGAGTCGTAGTCGCGAGGGAAGGCTTGGCAAGTGATGAGGAAGAGGTAGAGGATCTTCGGGCTATGGAGCATATTGAGGAAATCATGCACCCGACATATGAGAGGAAGACGAGAGGTCCAAGAATGGGAAGAGAAGGCAACAATCCTATCCATATTAATGTCAGTGTGGAACCCATAAACCCATGTGCGACTAATACACCAAAGAAAACACCATTGTTTAGACAACCAAATTTCAGGAGAAGAAAGACAGCAAGAAGCACATCTACACAAGGAACAAGAGCTGGAGGAGCCCATTCATGCAACACTAGTCAAGTATCTACACCGTGTGGAGGTATTACTTCAACGTTCAGAATGGAAGGACACGATCCCACCATCAGGTTACCATAATTTAAAGGAGAAGTGTCAGAGGACCCGAAAAAACATGTTTTCATCTGTGACAAGATTTGGGAAGCAAAACAGATCACAGACGAAGATACTAAACTGGAACAACTAGCGATTACACTAAAGGATCACGCACTGGATTGGTATCTGAGTTTAGATACAAACAATCCACCAAGGACAACCATAACAATTGCAGACATCAAGAAATTATTGATAAATGAGTTCCAAAAGCCAAGTTCAGAAGATTAGTACATGAACGAGATGTTCGAGATTAGACAAAAACCGGGAGAATTTGTATGTGAAATTTACCAGAGATTCAATCGAATGAAGGGAAAGCTGAAATATCTCATGACCTATATGCAACATAGGCACTTTTTCGTCAATTCACTGCTACCACACTTAAAATACCCATTACGACAACTAAATTTTCAAATGTAGGCAGAGACTCTGTAGACAACCCTGCAACTGGAAGAAAATTAGTATCAACAGACAGATCTAGCCATTGAAGAACAAAAGGAGGATTTGAATAACTTAACGTTCCATCTAAACCAAAATAAAAGTAAGGACAAACGAGAAGTCATTTGGTGTACTATATGCAGGACGAAAGTAAACCAAAAGAACAAATGCCCAACATTCGTGCAGTATATGGCAGCAGAAATGCCAAATACGTTACTAATAAGAGGACTATGGTGCGAAATTTGTAATAAAATGGGCCATGATCCATATCAATGCCCAATGATGCAAAAATACCAAACAGTCCCAAAGAGTTCATATTGCAACTTTTGCAAGTCAATGGGCCACAATGAAAAAGATTGTAGAACTATGGATTTGATGTGAGAGAGAACATCAGATGCATATAGAGTGCAGGCATAAATGATGACTGGGAAAGACGCACCACAATTTAACCAAGTTCCAACCCCATACAACACTGTGCAAAAATATTATAATACTGTGCAGTAATCATATAATACCGCTTAGCCACAGTACAACATAGCACAACCTCAATACAATACCGTGCAGTACAATTAGGCGCCTTAATATAACGTGCCGAGAGGAGATTGAGCAAGCTACATGTGGAGGACAAGTGAGAGGAGGTTTTGGAAGGGGTAGAGGACCAATGGTATGTCACAATTGCCAACAACTGGGACATTATGAAAGGGAATGTCCACATCCACCAATAACTTGTATGTATTGTCGTGCATCGGACCACAATATGGAAGAATGTCTGACATTACTAGTAAAGATCTAGGAAAAGAGGAACTAGAACAACCAGATTGTTCAGTGGATTTCAGCTGAAGTGAGGGATGAAGGACAGAACATCAACATAGCTACCCACGGAGGAGCTAAAATAGGAAACGATGCAGTCTGACAAGATCCAATACAACACCAGTGGGTGAAGAAGAACGTCAAACCAAGGAAGCAGTTCGACGTGCAAAATGAGAAGGAGATATTTAAGCAAGCCAAACAAGAATTTTAGAAGAATGACATTGCGTCGACTTCAACTACACAACAAATCAAGGAAGCACTAGAGTACGATATGCCTCAGTTATTGGATCATACCAGCGAAATACAACCCACGGGACAAGTAAGTACAATCAAAGGATTTTTGCAATCATGTGTAAAAAAGTATTGAATGATCCATCATCTGTCAAAATATTGAAAAACATATTGGAAATATGTAGTATAGAGACGAAAGGAAAACTAGAACAAAAAATAGTCAATCACTTACATACAAGGAGAAGAACAAGTAGGGAGTTCAGACTAAATGCCAACATCAAAGATTTCAACATGGGAGATATCATACTAGATCTAGGGTCTGAGGTTAATGCATTATCAAAGAAGACATGACAATGTATGGGAGATCCCACATTAGGATATTCACCTGTGCAACTGAAACTAGAAAACGAACACAGAGTCCTACTAATAAGTAGATTGAAAGGAGTGACAGTAGACCTGTATGGTTTGTGCACTAGAGAAGACTTTGAAGTAATCGAAATAGTGGATGGAACAAAACCATATCCAACGTTTCTTGGTTTGGATTGGTTTTTTGACAACCAAGCCATAATCAATTTGAAGACACAAAAAATGATGTTTGATTCAAGTGAATACAGGGTCATCGTTCCATTAGACCCATCAGAAGGGGAAAGTTTTGTAGAACCCACTTACTTAGAATTAGAGAAAATCATCCAGTTGTATAGAACAACTACATGCGATGAGGATAAAGTGAACCCAACTGCATATGGGATACTCACTTGGTAGAGAATTACTTCATGTGCAACAGACTCAGATACCAGTTTAGAGAACTGGAAAAAAGGCTACACGAAGCTTCCACGAGAAGATGTGCACGAATAGACCACACAATAAGATTGGTAGTCATGGAGATAAGTGAGTAAGAAGTATTCTTGGCACAATACGAAGAGGAAGTTTTAGAGAATCAAAGACTCTTAGCACTTGATATAGCACTCAAGGCCACACTTGCAAGATGGTGGGGTGCACACGTGGAGACAATAATATATTGGTACCAATGTAAGCGGTTAATGTGCATAAGGTTCAGTGCAGAGCAGAAAAACAACAAGAAGCAGAAGTACAATGGAAAGAGAGCACCAACGTAACACTTGGAGAAGTGAAGAATGTTGTGGAAAATGACACCCCCAGGGGAATGGCCTCATCATTTCATACACACTCTAGAGGGCATACCAACAAACTGGTATACATACAAGGAACTGTGCAAAGGAACTGTGACCTGGACGGTATTGCAACGGAATTTTACAGTCACTTTTTCATTCGAGCATGAGAACCCCAACATAGATGCAGATCTTAAATAGATAAGAGGGGTGATATTCATTAAGGAACCAAAATTCTAACTCATAACCAAAGAACAACAACAGAATAAACAAACAGTCAAAGAATTGTTGTCATGCAACCATATGTAGGAGTAAGCACCAGATGAAGACGATCCACGCGATATTCAGATCGAGGAAGAAGAAGGTGAAAGAGAAGTGGAGGATCCACCTATAGAATGAAAAGTAATTTATACGCCAATAAAGGTGAATAAAGTCAACATTGGGACAATTGAGAATCCCAAAATGGCCATCATTGGAGATTACTAGGATGAGCAAACAGTAGAAATCATAAAAGAGTTACTGGGTGAGTACAATGACCTATTTCCCACAACATTTACAGATATGAAGGGTATAGAAGGAGAGCTATGATAAATGAAGATACCACTTAGATTTGAAGCAATACCGATCAAACAATGATCATACAGATTGAACCTGATATATAAGCAGAAAGTCAAAGCCGAGATCGACAGGATGCTCAAAGATGGAATCATAGAACCTGTGGAAGAATTAGAATGGATAAGACCAATGGTAGTCCAGGAGATAAAACAAGGAGGGATAAGGATATGCGTCGACTTGAGGAAGTTGAACGATGCATGCCTACATGACCTATTCCCTACACCTTTCACAGATGAAGTGTTGGAGAACGTAGGAGGACACAAATTTTACTCATTCACTGATGGATTCTCAGGCTACCACCAGATCAAGATAGCCCGGGAAGGAAGATACAAGATCACTTTAATATGTTCACAGATCACTCAGCCCTTAAATACCTAGTCAACAAGCCAAAGTTGGGGGGGGGGAATCTGTCGATGGTTACTACTGGTTAAAGAATTTTATTTTGAAGTAATAGTCAAGACAGGAAAATTGAATGCAAGACGTCACCACCTATCAAGGGTCACAAACATAGAAGAACCAATGAATTTAGAGGACAACTTCCCAGATGCACACTTATTTTTAGTCCAGATAACTGATGAATAATTTGCAGGTATCATTCAATACTTGAGCACAAGTACTTCTCCGAAGGAATATAACATCACGCAGAAGAAAAACCTGGTCGTATGGGCTGCAGACTATCAAATGACCGCAAGACACTTATACAAAATGGGTGCAGATAGCATCTTGCGAATATATGTGTTAGAACATGAAAGACCAAGAATTTTATCAAAATCCCATGAGGGAATAGCAGGAGGGAATTACATAGAAAATGCTACCATGCAAAAGGTATTGCACATAGGACTATGGTGGATGACCGTTCATAGAGACTCGAAGGAGTACTACCAGAGATGTGATGTCTGTCAAAGGGTTGGTAAACCCAATAGAAGGGATGAGATTCCATTACAACCATAGGTAACATTCAGTGATTCGAAAATGGACAATAGACTTTGTGGGACCAATCAACCCACCAACAAAAAGAACAAGAGAAAGGTACATTATCACCACGACAAAATACCTGACAAGATGGGCAGAAGTAGCACCAGTGAAGTATTGTAGCATAGAAACAACAACACATTTTCTATTTGAACAAGTGATCACTAGATTTGGATGCCCAAGAGTTTTGATGAGCGACCAAGGCATGCACTTCATTAAAAACACTATCAACGCTATGAATGAAGAGTTTGAATTTCATCATCAGAAGAGCACACCATATCACCCACAGGAAAATGGCATAGTAAAAGCATTTAACAAAATCCTTGAGAATGCACTGACAAAGATCTGTAATGTCAACATGGATGATTGGGACCTCAAAATACCAGTAGTATTGTGGGACAACATGACCACGTTAAATAATTTGACAGGGCACATGCCATTTAAACTGGTATATGGACAAGAAGTAGTGGTTCCATTAGAATTTTTGGTACCCAGTTTGCGCGTAGCAGAAATTACACACATGATAGAACAAGGCACAGTACAAGAGAGACTAAATCAGTTGATGGCCATGGAGGAAGATCGGATCCTAGCATGGTTCCACCAACAAGTTCAGAAAGAAAGGGACAAATATTGGCATGAAAGACATATCAAGAAGAAAACATTTAAGGAAGGATACTTATTGTTGATGTATGACAACAAATCCATTCATCACCCAGGCAAACTCAGAATGCAATGGTTAGGAATGTACGAAGTAAAAACTATCAAAGATGGGGGATTTCTACAGTTGAAAGACTTAACAGGCACATAACTCAGAGGGATGATCAACGAGAGCCGACTGAAGTTGTACAAGGACAATTGACCACCCACAACTTGAAAAGTCACCGCGCAGTAAAAAACAAAACACAAGATATTAAACAGTACCAACAGAGGTACAGTACGCCGAAAGGAGAAGGAGTATGCATGATAGAAATAAAAACCCGGGGAGGAAAATACCAACGACCAAGGAAAAATGGAAACAAGAAGGAAAAGTAACGACATCAAAAGCAGTACAAAACAACGAAGGCATGCATAATAGAATGCCGGAAAGGATCGACATGACACCGCATTAATCATTCCAACTGGAGACAACGAAGGAGAGTAATGGAAAGTACGAAGGACCGTAGGTTCATTGAATCCATAATAAAGGTAGTGTCTTAGACAAGCTTCATACGATGCCCATACAAAGCATGGACGCGGGAGAAAACAACTTATTGCGAGACTGAAAAAGAAAAAGATCAATACATCCTATGGAGAATCGATCGAAGTTCACAAAGGTTACAGAGACCATTGAACTCGACAAACGATCAACATTCACCACCATGGAACCACCAAAGAAATCCGAACTAGGACAAACTCACAGACACTCAAGATTTAGAACTAGGGCACAAGTGAAATCGTAGGAAAGTGAACAACAACCGCCAGAGGTCGTCAATGTCGACAAAATCCCATCACCAGATACAACACTGATAAACCTCACACTCGTTCTAGAAGAGACCCAACAACCATCATATGAGGGCATGAACGTGGATATGTTGGCAGAAGAAGAAGAGCAATAGAACCAGGGCACAGGAAACCTAGCGCAACGAAAGAACCCTGAAGATCCGAGAGTCAATGGGACGACTACAAATCAGGAAGCATCAGTCAAGCTAGACGAATCTTAGACAACCATGTCAGACCACCCATAGGAAGGAAGAGTGGAAGATGTCACAAGCTGGCTAGAATAGTATGTTGAAGTACAACCAATGGAGGCTGGAACCTCAAGCCAACCACTACCAAAAAAGGACAAGCAGCAGGTGCCTAGGTCACCACACAAGCAACCCGTCGTAGCCTTTGTTCTGTCGCATATACCAAAAGGGGTACGGGTGAAATCAGACTTGCTAGGTCATGTCGAGAAGATAAAATACTCAAACCATGATGTAACGGACACAGATAAGTTCCCGGAGTTTGCAAAGAGAGTCTACCTACAGACTGTGGGTCTGGATGCATTTTGGGAACCATTTAATCAACCACTTTAGTGTGCAAAAGGACTGGAAAAGACGAGGATTTTAGGTGTGCTAGAGCTACCACACTTTGGCAGATGACAGTACGCGAGCAGTTGAGTCAAAAAATTGTTGGCGGTCAGACATGGTGGGGATATATGGTTGGACAAGCTCATCTCAATAGACGTAGATCTCATCGTGCACATTACAAGGCTACCATCCTGGAGCATGGATCCCGTGCAATTTCTCGACGATAAAAAAAAGGATAAAGAACTTATGGAAGAGTTGAAAAATAAATTTGGCATTGAAAGGAGGATGTGAGGAATCATCATCAAATGGATCAGTGAGGCCACGACAAAAATGGGTACAAAAATCATGCCCTGCAAGCTGCTAATAAAATTTTGCAAGGACGACGTCCTAGCGGGGGTCATCGCAGTTGCAACATAGTGTGCCAAGTGCACCACAGTCAGCTGGGTCGCTTATATTCTAAATTGTTTCTGGATGACTGCAAGGATGCACAGGATGTGGGGACATAATTTCATTATTCATGGCTACTCATGCTAATCACCATCATAGGATGGAAGGAATCAGATTACACATTTTTTACCACCAAACCCAAGCCGAATCATGGAGCGATATATTTATCACTTGGCACCATGTCATACACAAAGCACAGGAAGACGAACATAGTTGTATTCGAAAGGATACCTTCATGACCTACAGGAGACCATCACCAATCTATGGAGAATAACACTGCAGGTTGTGGAATACTATCAAGACATATCTAACTTCAAGGCCACTCGACATGAAATGTGGATCCAAGTGCGGAAGGACCCCAATAAGAAGTGGCTACAATTGTGCTACTCCATCACAGAGGGTGACATCTAAATGGTTATCAAGGATTGGGAAGAGGAATAGAAGATTCCAGTCGTCACCCAAGACATACCTAAAAGGAAAAAGGAGGAGTAGGCAGGGAAGGAGGAAACATAGCCTAAGGAAGTGCCAATGCTCAAGAAATAAAGGACAAGCTAGACCAAAACAAAGTAGACGAAAGAAGGGACAACTAAGACGGGGACCCAAAAGGGGAAGAAGAATAATATGTAGTCAACCCAGGTACAACAGAAACAGGTCGAGACAGTGTAGGGGACTACATCAAGTCCCAATCCACAAGAACTAGACCTGACCAAGAGACCAACTACTCAGATGGGGGGTGTGCGCAAGAAGATGAAGGTGTAGAGAACACCTCCATAATACACGATCACAGAGGATGATGGAGAAATGATATCCCAAATGATTCAGGATCGTACATCTGAGGATTTTGACAATGTTGTGGACCACATGGATAGAATTCAATAAGAGATCGAAGACATGTGACAACTCCTCCAGTAGATCGGAGAAGCGCAAGCAGCGGGAAGTAGCATAGGAACAGGTTCGTCAACATCACAGACAAGAGAAGAAACTGAAGCAAGTGAGTGAGATATAGTCCACACAATACTGCAACCGAGTGCAACATTCCACATTACACCCAACATGTTGCGCATTGACGAGATCATGGAGTAGACACCCCTAAAAGACTTAGCTCAATGCCAATTGGTATTTCTGTGGATACCATCCAAAGCTCTACACAAATTACAAGTTAGTGTTACATAAGAAGTATAGACTCGTGCATGCACAAAGAGAGTCGAATTACAGCAGGAAAAGGATAAATGGGACGCACTGGAATTGATATATGAGTAGGCCAAGATCGAGACCCAAGAGGAGAAGGAGCACGCGGATGGATTGGAACAAAAAGTGGTCAGAACTTATGAGAAGATTCCAAAGACCGCGCAAAGAGACGAACTCACTACAGCAGAAAAGATTGATCATATTGTGAAGGAAAGCGATCAATATCAGAAGGAGATCGAGAATCTTCATGAGCAACTCACACCTACCACTCCACCAGAGGTAAGGGAGAAAAGGAAGAAAGAGGCAACAAAGAAGCTACAGGATATGGAGCAACAAGTCAGCACATCAACCGACTTGTTTGATAAAGAAACACAACTTTGGACAAAGCTAGAAGAGGATCAACAAGTCCAACAGTTGGACAAGGAAGAAGAGAGGATAATCGCATCTTTCCAAGACCTCAAGAAAAGGCAGAAGACAATGTCCATCACAGAGCGTGTCAAAGGGGCGCAGGACATGAAGAAACTACATGCATAACTCACCACTATGCAAATGAAGAAAAAGGAGCGTCAGGCTCAAATGGAACCACTTCAAGACCGAGTGGTAGAAGTCATTGCACAGGAAGAGGAACCCAAGAAATATATGGAATAGACCCAAGCACAGTGCGCAGGGTTGATCAATGACGAGATTGTAGTCCAGACAATAGACGCACTCAAGGAGAAGACTGCGCAGTCTCAAACACAAGCAGTAGAGCTCAAGGAGAAGTTCCAAGCGATCACCAGGGAGATCGATGAAGCACACAAAGGATAGGTGGCTCGGAACGAGCCACATGTCAGTGTTGGAGGCATGTTGGAAGCATGCCAAAGCAGAAAGAAAGGTGATTTTTGGAAAGAAGTCATGCACAAGGAAAGTGACAGCTGGAAGGAAGAGCAACATGCGCGCATGCATGGAAGACCTAACGAAGTTTGGGTTAGGGTTTTTTCAACACATTATAATGGTTGAAGAGCTAGAAATGTATAAATATAGATACCTATGTCTCATAAGGAGGAGAGAAATGTGAAGAGATGGATGTGAGGAAGCGGATGCAATGTACTATTTTGTTGTATGACCTAAGGTTGTAAGTTTTTGATCTAGAAAGGACTCAGGAGGATAGATCTTGAGGGTTAGATCGTAGGCTGAGGAGCCTGGTGTGATCTAGTCTGCCTCATAATAGATCTCAACCCAACTGAGAAAATTGGTAAAGCATGTGGCAATATAGTTTAGAACTACTATAATAAAAGAGCCAAGAGACAAATCTTTGTGGACGTAGCAGAGAGGGGTGTGAACCATGGTAAAACTTGTGTGATGTGATTGAATGCATGTGTTTCTTTCTTGTATTTAGTAGTTAGTAATGTGCTAAATGAATGAGTTGTTATATTCCATGTGTAATCATGAATGACAATATATTTCGTTAATAAGTTATACTAGAAATCTTAGCACACAATTCTCATGAGATCTCCCACTCAATCTTGGGCCGCAAACACATGAGTATTGCAGCCACCCATTAAGACTATCTCGGGTGAGATGACATGGTACACTTTGTGCATTGCATTGCTTCTAGTTTACCAGGAGGGCTGATAGTTTTAGAGGCTTTGTTGGAACCCCAAACAGACATGAACCCTTGGTCACTCAATACGAACTCAGACATGATATATGAATAAACCAACACAAAGCCCTAACATATAATATTAATATAAGAGAATGATATTAATATCAATATATGATATAATAGAATGAGGTGATCTTATTAATCTTCAACGTCCAATTTATTAGTTTTTT
>ML783148.1:409275-440230 GCA_009831015.1 Picea engelmannii | reverse complement strand
CTTTCACTCTTTTTTAATGCATGTATGTTCTTTATGCATGTATGTTCTTTTCATATATAAAACCAATGTTTTTTTACATAAAAACTTTCACTCTTTTTTATGCATGTATGTTCTTTTCATATATAAAACCAATGTGGAACTAGACATCCATGAGGCAATTACTTGCATGGCGTTTCGAAAAGGACAAAACTATTTAAATAAGAACTTTCACATATCCCCAGAGTGTGCATGTTCTTAAAATCCATTATGAGTATGTGTTCCTATTCTAATGAAATAGAGAACCAACTATACACAATCTTTTCAAATTCATGTTTCTATTCCCAACTATACACAATCTTTTCAATTTCAATTTTCATTTCAAAAAGATATATCATGCACACCTTTTCAATTTCATTTTTCTATTCACGATGTAGATAATCTTTTCAATTTTAATTTTTTTCAAAGGATACCTCCATAATGGAGGTATGCCCGTGGGTTGCCCAATATGAACATTTGGTATCTAAATTTATAACAAATGGGCTTATTTGGTTGGGTTTTTATTTATTTATTTATTTTTGTCTATTTTAAATAATTAGCATAATCATATTAGTAAAAGTGATTAATATGTTTTATAGACGTCATTATTAACCACTCACTTTTAGTAATGGGGTTTCTTTTTTTTCAATAGAAAATTCGCACAAAATTATATTAGATTATATTTTTTTTTATATCATCAGTGATCCTTGATCAATAAAGACTAATCTTTTTCGATCCACTTGGCCACAAAAAACTATCATAATAAGCTGGCCACAAAGATATTTACAAATGAAAACAAAGTTTAGTAGTACCATAAACCAGGTACCCCCACTCTAGGAACTATTAATATATAAGATATTAACATCACAAGATCATAAAAAACTTTCATTTCCAAGCCAATACATACTGATCAAAACTACAAAAAAATGACTATGCTTGGTATTAAAATATATCGATAAGGAGTGTTGGCCCTGTTGTCTCTCTGTCCCAAGTGAAATATGATAATCTTCCTTTTGTCTCCGAGAGATATTACTTTGATAATTGATCTGCCTCGTTTGATTCCTTGAAGATGTGTTGGAAGCATATACCTTGGAAAGAAGCTACCAGTTCCAAAATTCTGAGTTTTCATCCTTCAATATTAATGGCTTGGAGGTTTCCTTTAAGATTTAGCCAGTCAATTATCACCTTGGAGTCCCCCAAAATCTGAATATATTGAATATACAAGTTCTTTTCAATGGTAGGAGTGTCCCACGCTTCCAATAACTCCACTTTTGTATTTGTTCCATCTCCACAATTGAAGTACCATCTATAAGATAGAGAATCTAAGCAATTTATGGTACCCCCTGCGCCACAATTTGAGCCACCTGCTATAGAGGCTCCATCAAAAAAATCCAAAGTATAACCATTAATCCAAATGATCGAAATATTTCTTAACCTCTGTAATTTATATGTTGTTGAGTTTTTATTGAGCGCTCCTACAATCTTGTATACAACTGTCGAGGGCAAGGGCATTTTTCCATCAAAGAGTACTTTGTTACATTCATTCCAAATGAACCAGCATGTCAGAGTCAACATCATTTTTGATAATGACTTGTTCTTTGTCCAAGAGTCCATACATTCAGTAAGAGTCGGGCTGACCCATGAGATTTTATAATTTAGAAGGTGTGAACATTTATCCCAAACTAATTTTGCAAAGGTACACTGTATGAATAAGTGAGTGTTTTCTTCATAATTTTGTTTACACAGATGGAAAATACTCGGTCCCACCCATCCTCTCTTTTGTAATATATCCCAGGTTAAGATCTTGTTGTCCACAACCAACCAAAAAAACAAAATTATCTTCATTTGTAAATTCCATTTCTAAATTTCTACCTTCCAACCGTGCCAAATCGGGAGCTCCTGAGTAGATATAATAGAATCATAACAGTTTTTGACAGTTAAGTTTCCAGAAGAGTTGACACCAGTCCAAAGTAGCGTATCTTCGACATCTTCGTGGAGTGTTACCCCAACTCTATTTAACTCCGTGGTATACTTATCCCAATCTGAAGCATGAATCCCTATCAGTTCCAAGTCCTCATTGCTCTTCCAAACCTTAGCAAAAGTAACAGGATCCCTTGTCACCGTGGCTTGTTCTAGGACAATTAACTATTTTTTATTTAAGAGAGAGTTGATCTCTTCATGGAGAAAAGACCTGTCACCAATGCCGAGTATTCAGTCTCTCCCAATAGTAATTTAAAGCAATTAATTTCAACTAAGCTATTAATTTTCCAAAACAATTAGAACTCCAATTTTATAAAGGTACGAGTGAAATATATGTAATATTTCTAAATACATACAATTTTTTTCTAAAGCAATTAGACCTCCAATTTCATAAAGGTAAAAGAGAAATGTATGTGATCTTTCTAAATACAATTTAAACATAAGTTCATATGAAAGAACATAAAATGAAATTTAAGTGAGTTTAGTTTAATGAGTGACTCATCATAATTACGATTCACATATAATGATATTTATAACTAATAAATATCACAATTTAATTGGGTGTAGCGTGGATGGTTGTGAGGAATGATTGTTATCCTCCCCACCCGAGTTCAATTCCCATAATGATATGAATAAATCTTAAAATGAGTAAGTTGTGATAGCTTTGAGCCTATATATATTGGAAAGTGCCTTTGATTCAAAATTGAATAGAAAGACAACTGCTATTTCCTGAGAAACCCTTTAAAAAACTAATAAATTGGACGTTGAAGATTAATAAGATCACCTCATTCTATTATATCATATATTGATATTAATATCATTCTCTTATATTAATATTATATGTTAGGGCTTTGTGTTGGTTTATTCATATATCATGTCTGAGTTCATATTGAGTGACCAAGGGTTCATGTCTGTTCGGGGTTCCAACAAAGCCTCTAAAACTATCATCCCTCCTAGTAAACTAGAAGCAATGCAACGCACAAAGTGTACCATGTCTTCTCACCCGAGATAGTCTTAATGGGTGGCTGCAATACTCATGTGTTTGCAGCCCAGGATTGAGTGGGAGATCTCATGAGAATTGTGTGCTAAGATTTCTACTATAACTTATTAACGAAATATATTTTCATTCATGATTACACATGGAATATAAAAACTCATTCATTTAGCACATTACTAACTACTAAAGACAAGAAAGAAACACATGCATTCAATCACATCACATAGGTTTTACCATGGTTCACACCCCTCTCTGCTACGTCCACAAAGATTTGGCTCTTGTCTCTTTTATTATAGTAGTTCTGAACTACATTGCCACATGCTTTACAAATTTTCTCAGTTGGGTTGAGATCTATTATGAAGCAGACTAGATCACACCAAGCTCCTCAGCGTGTGATCTAAACCTCAAGATATATTCTCCTGAGTCCTCTCTAGCTCAACAACTTACAACCTTAGGTCATACAACAAAATAGTACATTGCATCTGCTTCCTCACATCTGTCTCTTGACATTTATCTCCTCCTTATGAGACATAGGTATCTATATTTATACATTTCTGGCTCTTCAACCATTATAATGTGTTGAAAACACCCTAACCCTAACTTCGTTAGGTCTTCCATGCATGCACGCATGTTGCTCTTCCTTCCAGCTGTCACTTTCCTTGTGCATGACTTCTTTCCCAAAATCACCTTTCTTTCTACTTTAGCATGCTTCCAACAGGCCTCCAACACTGACATGTGGCTCGTTCTGAGCCACCTATCCTTTGTGTGCTTCATCGATATCCCTGGTGATCGCTTGGAACTTCTCCTTGAGCTCTACTGCTTTTGTTTGAGCCTGCGTGGTCTTCTCCTTGAGTGTGTCTATTGTCTGGACTACAATCTCGTCATTGATCAACCCTGCGCACTCTGCTTAGGTCTATTCCATATATTTCTTGGGTTCCTCTGCCTGTGCAATGAATTCTACCACTCGGTCTTGAAGTGGTTCCATTTGAGCCTGACGCTCCTTTTTCTGCATTTGTGCAGTGGTGAGTTATGCATGTAGTTTCTTCATGTCCTGCGCCCCTTTGACACGCTCTGTGATGGACATTGTCTTCTGCCTTTTCTTGAGGTCTTGGAAAGCTGCACTTATCCTCTCTTATTCCTTGTCCAACTCTTGGACTTGTTGATCCTCTTCTAGCTTTGTCCAAAGTTGTGTTGCTTTATCAAACAAGTCGGTTGATGTGCTGACATGTTGCTCCATATCCTGTAGCTTCTCTGTTGCCTCTTTCTTCCTTTTCTCCCTTACCTCTGGTGGAGTGGTAGGTGTGAGTTGCTCACGAAGATTCTCGATCTCCTTCTAATATTGATAGATTTCCTTCGCAATATGATCAATCTTTTATGGTGCTGTGAGTTCATCTCTTTGTGCGGTCTTTGGAATCTTCTCATAAGTTCCGACCAATTTTTGTTCCAATCCATTCGCGCGCTCCTTCTCCTCTTGGGTATAGATCTTGGCCTACTCATATATCAATTCCAGCGCATCCCATTTATCCTTTTCCTGCTGTAATTTGACTCTGTCTGTGCATGCACGAGTCTATACTTATTGGGTAACACTAACTTGTAATTTGTATAGAGATTTGGATGGTATCCACAGAAATACCAATTGTCGTTGAGATAAGTCATTTAGGGGTGTCTACTCCATGATCTTGTCAATGCGCGACATGTTGGGTGTAATGTGGAATGTTTCACTCGGTTGCAGTATTGTGTGGACTGTATCTCGCTCACTTGCTTCAGTTTCTTCTCTTGTTTGTGATGTTGACAAACCTGTTCCTATGCTACTTCCCACTACCTGCGCTTCCCTGATCTACTGGAGGAGTTGTCACATGTCTGCGATATCTTCTTGAATTCTATCCATGTGGTGCACAACATTGTCAAAATCCTCAGATGTACGATCCTGAATCATTTGGGATATCATTTCTCCATCATCCTCTGTGATCATGTATTATGGAGGTGTTCTCTATGCCCTCATCTTCTTGCGCCCACCCCCCATCTGAGTAGTTGGTCTTTTGGTCAGGTCTGGTTCTTGTGGATTGGGACTTGGTGTAGTCCCCTACACTGTCTTGACCTGTTTCTGTTGTACATGGGCTGACTATGTATTATTCTTCTTCCCCTTTTGGGTCCCCATCTTAGTTGTCCCTTCTTTCGTCTGCTTTGTTTTGGTCTGACTCATCCTTTGTTTCTTGGGCACTGGGACTTCCTTAGGATATGTTTCCTCCTTCCCTACCTACTCCTCCTTTGTCCTTTTAGGTATGTCTTGGGTGACGATTGGAATCTTCCAGTCCTCTTCCCAATCCTTGATAACCATTTAGATGTCACCCTCCGTGATGGAGTAGCACAATTGTAGCCACTTCTTGTTGGGGTCCTTCTGCGCTTGGATCCACATTTCATGTCGAGTGGCCTTGAAGTTAGATATGTCTTGATAGTATTCCACAACCTGCAGTGTTATTCTCCATAGATTGGTGATGGTCTCCAGTAGTTCATGAAGGTATCCTTCGAATACAGCTATGTTCATCTTCCTGTGCTTTGTGTATGACATGGCGCCAAGTGATAAATATATCGCTCCATGATTCGACTTGGGTTTGGTGGTAAAAAATGTGTAATATGATTCCTTCCATCCTATGATGGTGATTAGCATGAGTAGCCATGAATAATGAAATTATGTTCCCACATCCTGTGCATCCTTGCAATCATCCAGAAACAAATTCAGAATATAAGTGGCCCAGCTGACTGTGGTGCACTTGGCACACTGTGCTACAACTACGATGACCCCCGCCAGGATGTCGTTCTTTCGAAATTTTATTAGCAGCTTGCAGACCATGATTTTTGCACCCATTTTTGTCGTGGCCTCACTGATCCGTTTGATGATGATTCCTCGCATCCCCCTTTCAGTGCCAAATTTATTTTTAGTCTCTTCCATGAGTTCTTTCTCCTTTTTTTTATCATCGAGAAATTGCACGGGATCCATGCCCCAAGATGGTATCCTTGTAATGTGAACGATGAGATCTACGTCTATCGAGACGAGCTTGTCCAACCATATATCCCCACCATGTGTGACCACCAACAATTTTTTGACTCAACTTCTTGCGTACTGTCATCTGCCAAAGTGTGGTAGCTCTAGCAGACCTAAAATCCTCATCTTTTCCAGTCCTGTTGCACACTGAAGTGGTTGATTAACTGGTTCCCCAAATGCATCTAGACCCACAGTCTGTAGGTAGACTCTCTTTGTGAACTCCAGGAACTTATCTGTGTCCGTTACATCATGGTCTGAGTATTTTATCTTCTCGACATGACCTAGCAAGTCTGATTTCACCCGTACCCCTTTTGGTATATGTGGCAGAACAATGGTTGCGATGGGTTGCTTGTGTGGTGACCTAGGCACCTGCTACTTGTCCTTTTTTGGTACTGGATGGCTTGAGGTTCCAGCCTCCATTGGTCGTACTTTGACATACTATTCTAGCCAGCCCGTGACATCTTCCATTGTTCCTTCCTATGAGTGGTCTGACATGGTTGTCTGAGATTCGTTTGGCTCGACTGATGCTTCTTAATTTGTAGTCGTCCCATTGAATCTCGGATCTTCAGGGTTCTTTCGTTGTGCTAGGTTGCCTGTGCCCTGGTTCTGTTGCTCTTGTTCTTCTGCCAACATATCCACGTTCATGCCCTCATATGATGGTTGTTGGGTCTCTTCTAGAACAAGTGTGATGTTTATCGGTGTTGTATCTAGTGATGGGATTTTGTCGACATTGACGACCTCTGGAGGTTGTTGTTCGCTTTCCTACGATTTCACCTATGCCCTAGTTCTAAATTTGGAGTGTCTGACAGTCTGTCCTAGTTTGTATTTCTTTGGTGGTTCCATGGTGGTGAATGTTGATCATTTGTCAAGTTCAATGGTCTCTGTAACCTTTGTGAACTTCGCTCAGTTCTCCATAGGTTGTATTGATCTTTTTCTTTTCCAGTCTCGCAATAACTTGTTTTCTCCCGCATCCATGCTTTGTATGGGCATCGTATGAAGCTTGTCTAAGACACTACCTTTATTATGTATTCAAGGAGCCTACGGTTCATTTGTACTTTCCATTACTCTCCTTCACTGTCTCCAGTTGGAACGATTAATACGGTGTCCGGTCGGTCCTTTCCGACATTCTATTATGCATGCCTTCGTTGTTTTGTACTGCTTTTGATGTCGTTACTTTTCCTTCTTGTTTCCATTTTTCCTTGGTCGTTGGTATTTTCCTCCTCGTGTTTTTATTTGTATCATGCATACTCCTTCTCCTTTTGGCATACTATACCTCTGTTGCTACTGTTTAATATCTTGTCTTTTGTTTTTTACTGCGTGGTGACTTTTCAAGTTGTGGGTGGTCGATTGTCCTTGTACAAATTCAATCGGCTCCTGTTGATCATCCCTCTGAGTTATGTGCCTGTTAAGTATTTCAACTGTAGAAATCCCCCATCTGTGACAGTTTTTACTTCGTACGGTCCTAACCATTGCATTCTGAGTTTTCCTGGGTGCTGAATGGATTTGTTGTCATACATCAACACTAAATATCCTTCCTTAAATGTTTTCTTCTTGATATGTCTTTCATGCCAATATTTGTCCCTTTCTTTTTGAACTTGTTGGTGGAACCCTGCTAGGATCCGATCTTCCTTCATGGCCATCAACTGATTTAGTCTCTCTTGTACTTTGCCTCGTTCCTTCATGTGTGTAATTTCTGCTATGCGCAAACTGGGTACCAAAAATTCTAATGGAACCACTACTTCTTATCCATATACCAGTTTAAATGGCGTGTGCCCTATCAAATTATTTAACGTGGTCATGTTGGCCCACAATACTACTGGTATTTTGAGGTCCCAATCATCCATGTTGACATTACAGATCTTTGTCAGTGCATTCTCAAGGATTTTGTTAAATGCTTTTACTGTGCCATTTTCCTGTGGGTGATATGGTGTGCTCTTCTGATGATGAAATTCAAACTCTTCATTCATAGCGTTGATAGTGTTTTTAATGAAGTGCATGCCTTGGTCACTCATCAAAACTCTTGGGCATCCAAATCTAGTGATCACTTGTTCAAATAGAAAATGTGTTGTTGTTTCTATGCTACAATCCTTCACTGGTGCTACTTCTACTCATCTTGTCAGGTATTTTGTCGTGGTGATAATGTACCTTTCTCTTGTTCTTTTTGTTGGTGGGTTGATTTGTCCCACAAAGTCTATTGTCCATTTTCGAATCATTGCAATGTTACCTGTGGTTGTAATGGAATCTCGTCCCTTCTATTGGGTTTACCAACCCTTTGAAATACATCACATCTCTGGTAGTACTCCTTCGAGTCTCTGTGAATGGTCGTCCACCATAGTCCTGTGTGCAATACCTTATGCACGGTAGAATTTCCTGTGTAATTCCCTCCTTCTATTCCCTCTTGAGATTTTGATAAAATTCTTGGTCTTTCATGTTCTAACACATATATTTGCAAGATGCTATCTGCACCCATTTTGTATAAGTGTCTTGCGATCATTTGATAGTCTATAGCCCGTACGACTAGGTTTTTCTTCTGCGTGATGTTATATTCCTTCGGAGAAGTACTTGTGCTCAAGTATTAAATGATACCTGCAAAGTATTCATCAGTTATCTGGACTAAAAATAATTGTGCATCCAAGAAGTTGTCCTCTAAATTCATTGCTTCTTCTATGTTTGTGACCCTTGATAGGTGGTCACGTCCTGCATTCAATTTTTTTGTCTTGACTATTACTTCAAAATAAAATTCTTTAAACAGTAGTAACCATCGACAGATTCTCCCCCCCAACTTTGGCTTGTTGACTAGGTATTTAAGGGCTGAGTGATCTGTGAACATCTTAAAGTGATCTTTTATCTGCCTTCCTGGGCTATCTTGATCTGGTGGTAGCCTGAGAATCCATCAGTGAATGAGTAAACTTTGTGTCCTCCTACGTTCTCGAACACTTCATCTATGAAAGGTGTAGGGAATAGGTCATGTAGGCATGCATATTTCAACTTCCTCAAGTCGACGCATATCCTTATCCCTCCTTGTTTGATCTCCTGGACTACCATTGGTCTTATCCATTCTAATTCTTCCACAGGTTCTATGATTCCATCTTTGAGCATCCTGTCGATCTCGGCTTTGACTTTCTTCTTATATATCGGGTTCAATCTGTATGGTCATTGTTTGATCGGTATCGCTTCAACTCTGAGTGGTATCTTCATTTATCATAGCTCTCCTGCTATACCCTTCATCTCTGTAAATGTTGTGGGAAATAGGTCATTGTACTCGCCCAGTAACTCTATTATGATTTCTATTGTTTGCTCATCCCAGTAATCTCCAATGATGGCCATTTTGGGATTCTCAATTGTCCCAATGTTGACTTTATTCACCTTTATCAATGTATAAATTACTTCTAATTCTATAGGTGGACCCTCCACTTCTCTTTCTCCTTCTTCTTCCTCGATATGAATATCGCGTGGATCGTCTTCATCTGGTGCTTACTCCTACACATGGTTGCATGACAACAATTCTTTGATTATTTGTTTATTCTGTTGTTGTTCTTCGGTTATGAGTTCGAATTTTGGTTCCTTAATGAATATCACCCCTCTTATCTATTTAATATCTGCATCTATGTTGGGGTTCTCATGCTCGAATGAAAAAGTGACTGTAAAATTTCGTTGCAATACCGTCCAGGTCACAGTTCCTTTGCGCAGTTCCTGGTATGTATACCAGTTTGCTGGTATGCCCTCTAGAGTGTGTATGAAATGATGAGGCCATTCCCCTGGGGGTGTCATTTTCCACAACATTCTTCACTTCTCCAAGTGTTACGTTGGTTTTCCCTATCCATTGTACTTATGCTTCTTGTTGTTTTTCTTCTCTGCACCGAACCTTATGCGCATTAACTTCTTACATTGGTACCAATCTATTATTGTATCCACGTGTGCACCCCACCATCTTGCAAGTGTGGCCTTGAGTGCTATATCAAGTGCTAAGAGTCTCTGATTCTCTAAAACTCCTCTTCGTATTGTTCCAAGAATACTTCTTACTCTATTATCTCCGTGACTACCAATCTTATTGTGTGGTCTATCCATGCACATCTTCTTGTGGAAGCTTTGTGTAGCCTTTTTTTCCAGTTCTCTAAACCGGTATCTGAGTCTATTGCACATGAAGTAATTCTATACCAAGTGAGTATCCCATATGCAGTTGGGTTCACTTTATCCTCATCGCGTGCAGTTGTTCTATACAACTGGTTGATTTCCTCTAATTCTAAGTAAGTGGGTTCTACAAAAATTTCCCCTTCTGATGGGTCTAATGGAACAATGACCCTGTATTCACTTGACTCAAACATCATTTTTCATGTCTTCAAATTGATTATGGCCTGGTTGTCAAACAACCAATCCAAACCAAGCAATGTTGGATATGGTGTTTTTCCATCCACTATTTCGATTACTTCAAAGTCTTCTTTAGTGCACACTCCATCCAGGTCTACTGTCACTCCTTTCAGTCTACTTATTGGTAGGACTTTGTGTTGGTTTTCTAGTTTCAGTTGCATAGGTGAATATCATAATGTGGGATCTCCCATACATTGTCATGTCTTCTTTGGTAATGCATTAACCTCAGACCCTAGATCTAGTATGATATCTCCCATGTTGAAATCTTTGATTTTGGCATTTAGTCTGAACTCACTACTTGTTCTTCTCCTTGTATGTAGGTGATTGACTATTTTTTGTTCTAGTTTTCCTTTCGTCTCTATAATACATATTTCCAATATGTTTTTCAATATTTTGATAGATGATGGATCATTCCATACTTTTTTACACATGATTGCAAAAATCCTTTGATTGTACTTACTTGTCCTGTGGGTTGTATTTCGCTGGTATGATCCAATAACTGAGGCATATCATACTCTAGTGCTTCCTTTCTTTGCTGCGTAGTTGAAGTCGACGCAATGTCATCCTTCTAAAATTCTTGTTTGGCTTTCTTAAATATCTCCTTCTCATTCTGCGCGTCAAACTGCTTCCTTGGTTCGACGTTCTTCTTCACCCACTGGTGTTGTACTAGCTCTTGTCCGACTGCGTCGTTTCCTATTTTAGCTCCTCCGTGGGTAGCTATGTTGATGTTCTGTCCTTCATCCCTCGCTTCAGCTGAAATCCACTGAACATTATGGTTGTTCTAGTTCCTCTTTTCCTGGATCTTTACTAGTAATGTTGGACATTTTTCCATATTGTGGTCCGATGCACGACAATACATACAAGTTATTGGTGGACGTGGACATTCCCTTTCATAATGTCCCACTTGTTGGCAATTGTGACATACCATTGGTCCTCTAACTCTTCCAAAACCTCCTCTCGCTTGTCCTCCACATGTATCTTGCTCGATCTCCTCTCGGTGCGTTATATTAAGGCACCTAATTGTACTGCGCGGTATTGTACTGAGGTTGTGTTATGTTGTACTATGGCTAAGCGGTATTATACGGTTACTGCGAAGTATTATACTGTTGTTGCACAGTGTTGTATGGGGATGGAACTTGGTTAAATTGTGGTGCGGCTTGCCCAATCATCATTTCTACCTGCACTCTATATGCATCTGATGTTCTCTCTCACATCAAATCCATAGTTCTACAATCTTTGTCATTGTGGCCCATTGACTTGCAAAAGTTGCAATATGAACTCTTTGGGACTGTCTGGTATTTTTGCATCATTGGGCAGTGATATGGATCATGGCCCATTTTATTACAAATTTCACACCATAGTCCTCCTATTAGTAATGTATTTGGCATTTCTGTTGCCATATACTGCACGAATGTTGGACATTTTTTTATTTTGGTGTACTTTCATCCTACATATAGTACACCAAAAGACTTCTTGTTTGTCCTTACTTTTATTTTGGTTTAGCTGGAACATTAAGTTATTCAAATCCTCCTTTCATTCTTCAATGGCTAGATACGTCTGTTGATACTGGTTTTCTTCCAGTTGCAGGGTTGTCTGCAGAGTCTCTGCCTACATTTGAAAATTTAGTTGTCGCAATGGGTACTTTAAGTGTGGTAGCAGTGAATTGACGAAAAAGTGCCTATGTTGCATATAGGTCATGAGATATTTCAACTTTCCCTTCATTCTATTGAATCTATGGTAAATTTCACATACAAATTCTCCCAGTTTTTGTCTAATCTCGAACATCTTGTTCATGTACTGATCTTATGAACTTGGCTTCTGGAACTCGTTTATCAATAATTTCTTGATGTCTACAATTGTTATGGGTGTCCCTGGTGGATTGTTTGTATCTAAACTTAGATACCAATCCAGTGCACGATCCCTTAGTGTAATTGCTAGATATTCTAGTTTAGTATCTTCGTCTGTGATCTGTTTTGCTTCCCAAATCTTCTCACAGATGAACACATGTTTTTTCGGGTCCTCTGACACTTCTCCTTTAAATTATGGTAACCTGATGGTGGGATCGTGTCCTTCCATTCTGAACGTTGAAGTAATACCTCCGTGCGGTGTAGATACCTGACTAGTGTTGCATGAATGGGCTCCTCCAGCTGTTGTTCCTTGTCTAGATGTGCTTCTTGATGTCTTTCTTCTCCCGAAATTTGGTTGTCTAAACAGTGGTGTTTTCTTTGGTGTATTAGTCGCACATGGGTTTATGGGTTCCACATTGACATTAATATGGATAGGATTGTTACCTTCTCTTCCCATTCGTGGACCTCTTGTCTTCCTCTCATATGTTAGGCGCAGGATTTCCTCAATATGATCCATAGCCCGAAGATCCTCTACCTCTTCCTCATCACTCGCCAAGCCTTCCCTCGTGGCTACGACTCTCTTCTTGGTATTCACCTTGTATTGGTAGGGTACTCCTCTACGCGTCTTTCCATCTTTCACCATGATCTGCTTGATCTGGTCATCATCCAACATGATTGGGTCCAAGGGTTCCTCATTATTTCCCTTATCCTTTCCTCCTTCCATTTCTCCTTTTCCTGTCAGTGCTTCCCCTGTTCCCCCATGCATGTAGGGAATTTTAGTTGTTTGAATCCATCTTCATTACTCCTTTTTTATATATTAGTATCTTAATATAAGTATACAATGATATAATGTAACTTCCTTGAGGCTCGCGTAGAAACTCTTGCTCTGCTGCACTAAACGAATTCAATGTATTTACTACAAACTCTGTTATAAATCCTACTACAATACTGTCGAGCCAAAAATCTATTGCGCGGGTGAATTTGTTGTTCACCTGGTGTAACTTCTCAATTGGTACTAGGGTCCACTCTAACTATTGGATCTAGTTTGTTGTGTGGTTATCCTTCAACCTTAGTATCCACTGCTACAATAAGTGTGGAAAATCACATAAAATGACTTCATGCAAATCAGTAAACACATATTTCTCAAGATATTTGTGGGGTGTTACTCTAGGGTTTCTGTTATCTTTCTGTGAAAATTCCAGCTCTTTTGTCCTTATCCATATTTCTATCTCTTATTTTGTGGGATTCCACAGCCTCAACATCCCCTTCTAGTTTTTTATTTCTTTCTCCCTCGATCTTACGTACCTTTCAACCTATCTCATCTACTCAATCCTCTATTGTTCCTACCAATGACAACAAAAACATTTCTTGGTTTATTCATATATCCTGTCTGAGTTCGTATTGAGTGACCCAGGGTTCAAGTCTTCTTAGGGTTCCAAAAAAGCCTCTAAAACTATCGACCCTCCTGGTAAACCAGAAGGAAACGCAACGCACAAAGTGCACCATGCCGTCTCACCCAAGATAGTCTTAATGGGTGGCTGCAATACTCATGTTTTTGTGTCCCAGGATTGAGTGGGTGTTGGCACAGGGGAAAACCCCAAGGTTCAACTCTAAAAACGCACTAACAAAACCCTAACTATCGTTCCTTTTGTCAACACCTGCGAAGCAGGCAAAGTCTCACCTGAGGTAGAAGTAAGGGGTTTACAGGACTCAGGTGTCTGTAACCAAGTTGGGACACAGATATGTGATAATAACACTTTGTAGAGTATTCTAGCAACACTTATAAGGTGATATCCATTAGTTCATTAGCTTCATTAACATCGCAGAAAAAACCCTAAGATAGATTGACGCAGTAACAATAAATATTAAACACTTCAATCATTTGGCACATAGCACTGAGTTAGATCTAACATTCATTCATTATTAACACAACTAAGCACTAATCATCAACATATATATCTAATATACATAATAAGCAAAGCACTAAGCAAATCCATAACATAACCAACAAAGAAAACCAAAGACACAATATATACGTGGTTCACCCCAGTGTGGGGCTATGTCCACCAACTGCTTCATCTTCTTTATTATTATTCAATCTCTTACATTCATCCGCTCTTGTGCACTAAGACATAGAGCCAAGATTCGCACCAGACAGGATATCTGCACACTGCGCATCAGATCCTCCTTCCCAAAACTAGGTCAAGGCACAGAGCCAACTTCTCTATTGAGCACAGAGACTTACATACACATTTTGTTGCACAAAGAAACTCAGAACTACTTGCACTTAGCCTCTTTTTCCACTATTCTCTTCTCCCATTTCTGCATTAGATTCTTACTTATTTATACTTTTATAATAAGGTTTAATCATGGGTAGACCCATGGGCCAACATCCCATAACCCATTACAAAAACCCTAAGGAACCCCTTGTCGGGTCCACATCGCCCACAAAATAAGTGAGATCCGTGATCTTAGCTCCGCTTAGGCACTCGATCTTCGACCATCTTGTTGAAGTCCAAAAGTGGTCCAAACCTGACCAAGGTTTTCTCAAAACTTGGTCGAGGGCCAACATGCCCCCAACACTCACCTGTGACTCGTCCCGAGTCACTTAGGTCTGGTCAATGCCGCTTAGAAGGCCTCGAGCTTCACTCGCGTTGCCTCGACTTGCTACTTTGCCTAAGCCTACTTCTCAACACACTCTTGGATCATTTTCTCTATAACAGGCCCATCCAAGTGTTGTTCTGTTGTTGAAACCACTTGGTCCAATTGCGAGCCTTGTCCTTCAATTTCTTCAAACACCTTGCAGGCTTCATCCTGCACAGGTTGTAGTTTTTTCATGACTTCCATTACCCTGCCCTGGATGGCAGTAATATGTTGTTGTACTATGTGTTATTCTTGGGACCTCTTCATTCTTTCAACTATAGTGAGAAGCTTCATTTGTGCCTGCACGGAGAAGGCCTGATGTTGCACCTCTTGTAACTATGCTTCCAATTTCCTTATCTTTGGATCTTCTGCGAGGAATTCATATGTCTACATGATTCCATCACTCAACTTTTTTCACACTGAGGTGTGGGCCCTTATCCTTACTACTGCTTTCTTAGCGGATTCCTCTTTCTGGTCATGCACCTTTTGCAGGGTGCTCGGTACTACTTGGATCTCAAACTCCGTTATCCTTGTTTGAAGCTGCTAGATGGTCTCAGTGAGATTCACCACTTGAACTTCAACTGACTCTTCTTCCTCCTATGTTAATCCTGGAACGAAGTGAAATGATTTATTCACTACTTCTTTGACCATAGCTCATTCTGCCAACAATTACTTGTTTTCTCTTTGTAGCTTCGGTTTGTCCTCCTGGAGCATCACCCGAAACTCTTCTTTCTCATTTTCATACGCGATTACAAAGTACCGTGCTACTCGTAATTGATCTAAGACTTCCTCTTTCTCTTGTTTCAAGTTTTATGTAGCCTTCTCCTTCTCTTCTTGGAATTTCTAATTATGAGCCTCTGTCGCATCTGCAAGTCTTCTTAATTGGGTTGGTTCATCCCCCAATTTTGCAATCTGTGACGAAGAAGGAAAAGTGGGTATTGTGCAGAACAATTGAATAGCTTGTTGTATTTCATTTAGTTTCTTCTTTACCTTTTCATATAGCTCCTCCTGCTTCACTCCATATCTCTGCAAGATATCCTCAGAAGAATCCTCTGTAACAACCCTGGTTAAATAGATGCTTAGGGATTATTAAGTAAAATTAATTAGATAATTAATTGTCCTAATATGGTTTTAGTTAAACAATGATTAGTGTTAATAATATTAATTAATTGTTTATAACTTTTGATTGATTAATTAATTAATTGATTACATATCACATTCAATGACATGGGTAATAAATTAAGGGGCTTAATAACTTTAATTTAATCCTTTTGAAACATGCGTATGACAGGAGGGGATAAGATAATAAAGGAGGGGATAAGGTAATTAATGGAGGGGATTATAGGAGAAGGGGATTATTTTCTTTGGGAGGAAGAATTATTGGGGGGGGAGAAGACTGTATGTCTGGTTTGCTTATTTTTCTGGTGTTGGGAGTTTGGTTTTGTGGTTTTTGAGGATCATTGTAGGGGGCACTAGGTTGTTGGGGGTTTGGGCATGGGGGCTAGGATTACTTTCGGTATACTGGAGCTAGGGAGTCAGACCGGCTGCTCCTAGTTGGCTGAGAGGTTAGTCGGTTTGGGAAGGGTTTGGTCAGTGCATCAGGCTAGGCAAGGAAGCAGGGAAAGGACAACCAAATCAGCGGGAATTAGCATCAGAAGGCGGTATTTTAATTATTAATTTGTTGAGTTATTTTCATGTTGTGGATAAATTTTAATTTTTTCTGAATATTTATGCTTATATGATGGTGAATGAATTATTTATGCAATGAGAAAGGAATTATATGTTTAATTGTATGAATTTTTGGATTTAATTAAATTGGGTCTCTACACATGGTATCAGAGCCCTGGTTCAAAATCTGGAGCCAAGGGCCTACCCACCTACCCAAACCCTTAATTAGATATAAATCTGGGCCAAGATCCAGCTCCACCTAAGCTCCACCTAACCTACAAGCCAAGCACACAAACTTTTTTTTACACAGATAAAAATATATAAAAAAAAAATATAGAAAAAGTAATAAAAGTAGGCACACATGTTACACTACAATCACGAAAAGAAGCACCACATTTCCATCTATTTTTTATATGTTATTTCTTAGAGACTGCAATGTCAAAGGAAATAATTTAACCATGTCAAGCTGAGAAAATAGATATAATCTACCATAGCTGCAAGGTAATCATCGAAGAAGGAAAAACAAGTAAAAGACATATATTTAGAACATTAATTATTAGGTACACATATCACCTTTAACCAAGTAAACAATCCCTAAAATATCATGATAGAGTTGTCTTCCGATGATATAATGGGCACTTGAAAATAAATGAGTAATTATTTTGAAACTTTCATTCGCATGAGATGTGAATACTAAATTTATTACTCCAACAACATCTTGGATCTTTGTCAGAGTCCAAGACTCATTGTAATTGCCATGAAAGAACTCTCTCAGAAGGGAAAGACAAACAGAGGTGGACATTTTAATGTCTCAACTCTCCATCCATAGACAAATTTGGAGTTAGAGTCCATGATACTAAATAACTACTACGCATTTAAACTATTTGCATACCTTGTGTTTATGAGCAAACTCTTCTAGTTGTTCCCTAAAAGTCACAAGTTGCTCCTTCATAAAGTCTTTCCATATAGTAGCTACATTTTCCCCAAGATCCCTATATTTATCAAGAGCTGCAACAACATTTTGAAGACCTGAAATTCCCGGTCGGCGCCTCATATTGGCAAATTTCAAAAATATTTTGGAGGTCCACGGGTTTTTAACCCACGACCGATTGCATAGCCCAAGCACTTTGAGGAATGGTGTCGAGGCCCGATTTCCAGTTATTGAAACCAACTCCGTGAGCCAGGAACCTACACCAACACAATTAGCATCGAACCACAATCCATAACAATGTACAAATCAAAGCCAAGTCACATGGAGAAGGAGCCATCAGGGGAATTCATAGTGCTCTACGTGACCTAGCACCAAGTAATATAGAAATAATACAACGCATAGTCCCTTACATTTGCACGCCTTACAAATTTTAACCAAATCTTCAAGGTCATCCACATCAATGTCAAGCCTATCCGAATAAAATAAATTGATAAGGCTATATAATGCAAGATAAGACAACTTCTTTGAAAATCTGATTTCTTTGCGATACTTCCAGTCTGTCTCAAATTTATTCTTAAAAAAAAAATGGTGATAGTGCAACTAAAATAGCTCTATGTGCTTCAATGGGTCTTCCTTGAACATAAAATGCAATGTCTGGAGAAAATTCATTGCCAAAATGGTCGCTCAACAATCCATTTCCTCTTCCTGGACATCTCAAATGACAAGTGCAAAAGCCGGTGCATGGAAGCAGGGAACCTCTCTTGTTCTGGAAGAGAAGATCCCTGTAAAATAAATCTCTTTTGAGAGTCATCGACATTTCTCAGTGATTTATATTCAACATATTTCTGATGGATAAGCTCTTTCACGAGAAATAATACAGAAATGCAGAAAGTAATACAACGTAGAAATAATACAACACAGAAATAATACAGAAATGTAGAAAGTAATACAAAAAAAAAGAAGTAATACAGAAATGCAGAAAATATATTGGAGCTCATAGCGCATAATCTCCAAGTCATGCATTCCGGCCAAATGTAGAGCCAAAGTCCAGCAACACAAGCAGATCCACAAGTCAACACACAAGCCTAGTGCAAGCGCCAAACCTACTTGATTTCCACATATCTCATCACAAACAAGCTACGCACATCACAAAGCCCAACGCCAAGGACCAAGACCTAACACAACACACAACTCAACACCAAATCCAGTGCTAGGAACCAAGCACAAGCCCGCAAGAACCAAGCTCAGCGCTCAAACCATGCGCGAGCCACACAAAGGAGTAGCCCAGGGAGGCAAGGCAAGGTGTGCTATGCACCAGCACAAAAACAAATACAAGCCAGCGAGCAACCCAACTAGCAAATGATTTGAGAAATAGCCCAGCGGCTGAGACCAGCGCTAAGCCACGGCCAAGAGAATAGCCTGCAAGAGGAATTTTCTCTTGCACTATACGTCAAGCCGAGTGCTCAGCCAAGCCAAGACCAAATGCCCAAGCACTGAGCTGAGAAGGAAAACCGTGTTCTGGAATTAGAAAACGCAGGAATGAATTTGGGGTTAGGGTTTGTTTAGGGTTTGTATAGTCTTCATTTTTTTTACTATTATTTTATTTTAGGTTTGGACAGTAGGGAAAAGAGGGAAGGGGCATGTGGGCCTCATGCGAGGTCCCACGATGCCCCAGGGTTATTCGATTTTTTTTATTTTACTTTTATATATTATTTACGAAATTAATTAAAGTTAATTAAGATCTGTTTCTACAGTTTTTTTTATTTTTATTTTATTTTAGATATATGTATATATTTATATATTAATTATTTTAATATATATATATATATATAAACAAAATTTAAATATTAATATTATTTTAAAATAATTTTTATTATTATTATTATTATTATTCATTTGTTTTCTTTTATTTAATATTTACTTATTTGAATTCATTAAAATAATTTAAACTTAATTGAGTTAATTAAGTTTAATTAATGTTATAAGGGTTAAACTTATAAGAATCATAATTATAGTTAATGAAAGAGTGAGCAATTAATTAGTGACGATTGATTAATTAAAGAGAATTGAGCTATGTAAATTCATTTTAGGGATTAATAACATGATAATTGATGAGACTAAGTGTGTTATAACTAATGTTATAAGGGATATTAATATGATTGGTACATATCGATACATGGATGGGTTTGATGCTTGATTATACACACAAGTAAGAGTAATTAAAGATTACAGTGTAGCGCTAGCATAGCTAGCAAGGTGAGAGATTTGCTAGGATTCACGAATGAAGTTATCAAGCTTAGACGCTTTATCCCTAACCTAGCCAATCCCCTAAAGAGAGTAACGTCTATTTACAGAAAAGTAAAGAAAAACTTATGCCTAACCCTGTTTCTAGTTTATGTATTGCAAATTTGAAACGTCCTTGAACTCACCCTAACAACTTTGGTTGATGCAGGTTAAATCATACAGGATGGTTAGGACTCGAGGGAATTGAGGCAGAGGGGCATCGTCACAAGCACCGCCAACACCGCCAGCGTCGCCACCACCATCACTTGAACTAGATCTCATACTGCACTCTTTTGAGGCCATAAATAAGACCTTAAAGGGGCGACAACCAGTAGGGATTGAAGTAGAACCCCCACCATCTGGAACGGGTAATCCAGAAGCGTCGAGGGATTCAGAGGGAGGACCTCCACCTGAAGACATCACTTGATAATTGTAGAAGATCAAACTTCCGGAGTTTGTCAGGGGTTGCGCTAGTGAACGCGTAGAAGCATGGTTGGAAGGCATGACAAGGTGTTTTGCCTTAAGGGACTATGCATCTAGCTCAAAGGCAAAGATAATGATTTTTCAGTTAATAGACAGTGCCTTGAACTGGTGGGAAAACCTGGAAAGACAACTGCATCTTACCCCAGACTTAGTATCTTGGGAACTTTTCGAGGAGAGGTTTCGAAGGAAATATCTGCCAACTTACCATGAGAAACAAAAGGTAGGGGCATTTCATGCCTTAGTAGAGGGAAACAGAACTATAGAAGAATATGAGATCAGATTTATGGAATTGGTCAAATATGTTTCATATATGGATAATGACCAACGACAGGTAGAGTGCTTCATCTATGGATTGAACCCTAAGATCAGAGTTATGGTGTGAATGTGGAAACCGTCTTCAGTAGAGGATATGTGGAAAATGCGCGTTACGTAGAGGAACACATGAACTTGAATGGAGGTATGAGGTCGACCTTTCCGCATCATCTTGGATTCGTCGAGAAGGCCCCTAGGACATTTTCCAGGGGAGGGAACTCAAGGCCACCTCTATATGGTAACAGAGTTGCACCAATGATAGTAGCCACAAGGATTTCAATGGCAGTGAGTGCAACATCTCGTTCGGCACCAATGACGTAGACAGGTCCAGGACCATCTCAAGGAACAACTAGTACGGGCAGGGGTTCCAGGGGCAGGAACTCATTTCAGAGATAGTCACATAACAGTGTGCAGGTTCAATCCCCTATTACCTATTGGGGATGTGGAGGACCCCATTACCAGCATGACTACCTAGAGTTACAATCAATATTCGTGCATAGAGAAGGAAAGGCCCCGATGGGAAGAGCAAGTAGCAGCCACCAGATTTACGCAACGGTTAATAATCGCTAGGCCAAACATCAATCCATGGTGGTGGAGTCATCAGGTACGCTAAATCATATCAATGTAAAGATTTTATTTGATTGTGGTGCTACAAATAGTTTCATTTCACCTTCATCATTAGAAAAGAGTGGGTTGGCATCCTACAAGCACGATGACTTTAAACAAGTCGAGATGGCTTCGAGATAAAAACAAGTGGTAGGACCTAGCATTGATAATTGTATAGTAGACCTAGGAGTGTGTACTACCAGGTTGAAGGTATATGTCACTGCTCGCGGGGCATACGACCTAATCATTGGAATGGATTGGTTAGCAGCTCATCGATCTTTGGTAGATTGTTTCACAAAAAGCGTGCTTTGTGTCGACAGCGAAGGAAGGCCAGTAGAGATCCAAGGTGTACAGAGAAAGGTGTCATTAGGATTTATCTCAACTATGAAGGTTAAATGATGCTTGAGGCAAGGGTATCGACTATATGTAGTGGAAGCAGTGAATGAAAGGAAGGGACCCTCATTAGATCAGTACTTGGTATTGTCAGAATTTAAGGATGTTTTTCTGAATGAGTTACTAGGGTTACCTCCTGAGAGGGAGCTTGATTTTACTATTGAGCTAAAACCTAGTGAAGAACCAATTTCCAAGACTCCATATCAGATGACAGTGTCAGAACTTTGTGAATTTCAAATGCAGTTGAAAGAGTTACTGGAATTAGGGCTAATAAGGCCCAATGTCTCACCTTGGGGTGCACCAGTAATTTTTGTAAAGAAGAAGGATGGATCCTTACGACTGTGTATAGACTACAGGGACTTGAATCATGCTACAGTGAAAAATAGGTACCCAATGCCACGAATAGATGACCTCTTCGATCAGATGAAAGGAGCAACGGTATTCTCAAAGATGGATTTGCGATAAGGGTATCACCAGTTAAGGATTAAGGAAGGTGATATCCCAAAAACTGTCTTTTGAACTCAGTTTGGACATTATGAGTTTGTCGTTGTACCTTTCGGATTGACCAATGCGTTAGCAATATTCATGAACCTCATGAATGGCATATTCTAGAAGTACTTAGACCATTTTGTACAAGTCTTTCTAGATGGCATCCTCATCTATTCCAAGAATGAAAGAGAACATGAGGAACACTTACGAGTAGTGTTGTCCTGCCTTAGAGAGAACAAACTGTATGGGAATTTATTGAAGTGTTCCTTCTTCCAGAAAGAGATCCACTATTTAGGTCATATCATTTCCAGTGAAGGAATATTTGTGGACCCAGAAAAGGTAAAGGCAATTATGGAGTGGCCAGTGCCAAAAAATGCCCATGATGTGAGAAGCTTCATGGGGCTAGCAAGTTATTATCAGAGATTTGTGGATGGGTTCTCCAAAATAGCGAAACCCATCACCACTTTGCAGTGCAAGGGGGTCAGGTATGAATGGACAGAAGAATGTGATAGTGCATTCATTGAGCTTAAGAGGTTACTAAATAGTGTGCCAATTCTACGAGTGTCAGATATGGAAAAGGAATTCACAGTCTGCACAGATGCCTCGAAGCAAGGGTTGGGGGCCGTGCTAATGCAGGATGGAGGAGTGATAGCTTATGCATCAAGGAAGTTGAAGAAACATGAAGAGATATACACGACTCATTATTTAGAGTTGGCAATTGTAATGCTAGCTCTGAAACTTTGGAGGCATTATCTTGTGGGGCGAAACTTTGAGCTCAAAATGGACCATCAAAGTTTAAAACATATCTTCACTCAAAGGGATCTGAATGCCAGGAAAAGGCGATGGTGTGAGTTTATGAGTGAGTACGATTTTGGTATTTCATACATCAAGGGAAAGGAAAATGTGGTCGTAGATGCCTTGAGTAGGAGACCACATGTCTTCTCCTTGATACCCTTAAAATTCAATTTGAGAGAACATGTGTTGATGCAACTCCAAGAAGACAGTTGGTATTTAAAGGTTACTTCAAACCTCCAGAGTGGGAGGCAGTTAGACCCAAAGTATGAAGGATATAGTTTGGAAGCAGATGGACTATTGAGATATCGGGGAAGGATGTACATCCCTGAAGATGGGGATATTTGAAGCATCATACGGAAGGAAGCCCATAGAGCACTTTATTGTGCGCATCCGGGTGTGAAGAAGATGTATGCAGACATGAGGAATTTTTTCTTCTGGGTAGGCATGAAGCGCGATGTAGTCCATTTTGTCACCAAGTGCCTAGAGAGTCAACAAGTGAAAGTTGACCACCATCACCCGGCATGCCTCCTACAACCACATGATGTTCCTATGTCTAAGTGGGAAATCATCTCTATGGATTTTGTTGTGGAGTTACCACTCACATCTCATAGACATAATGCCATTCTTGTGATAGCTAATAAGTTAACCAAGAGTGCTCATTTTATTCCAGTTATAGACACTTACGATGTCATTGATGTGGCACGTGTGTTTGTAAGCGAGGTTATCCATTTGCACAGGATACCTAAGAAGATCATTTCAGATAGGGACTCCAAATTCACTTCAAGGTTTTGGACAAGTTTGCAGTCAACGTTGGGGATTTAGTTGAACTTAAGCACAACTTATCATCCTGAAACAGATGGGCAAACTGAGAGAGTAAATCAAGTCATGGAAGACATGCTTAGGATGTATGTCATGGCTAATCAAACCTAGTGGGAGAAGTACCTACCTTTGGTAGAGTTTTCCTACAATAATAGTTTTCATAGCTCCATCGGAATGCCACCCTAAGAAGCTCTATATGGAATACCATGCAGAACATCGTTGAGTTGGGATAGATTAGAATATCGAGTAACAGTTGGGCCAGAATTGATTCAAGAGATGGAGGAATAGGTGATTTAGATTAGGCAGAGACTAAAGGAAGCACAGGATAGGCAGAAAAGTTATGTGGATGCACACAGGACCGACCGAAGTTATGAAGTGGGAGACCAGGTTTTCATTCGTATCAGGCCTAATAAGAGTACCATACGATTCGGTAAGGGGACAAAATTGTCACCTCGATTTATAGGACCATTCAGAATCCAAGAGAAAATTGGACCCGTTTCCTATCGTCTAGCACTGCCACCCCACTTGCATAAAACTCATAATGTTTTTCATGTATCTGTTTTACGTCATTATGTTGTTGATGAATCACATAAACTAAATTGGAAGGAATTGCAGGTATTAGGCGTGGGAACCCTCATGGTAGAATCATTACACATATTGGACCATAGAGTCTGACAGCTTAGGAACCATCTAGTAGACCAAGTTAAGGTCCAATGGGACAAGTATAGTCCGGGATCTACTACTTGGGAAGACGCCAAGACATTACGATGAGACTATCCCTCACTTTTTTTATCACCTCGAGAATATGTTTCTCGAAGGTTGGGTGTATGTAACACCACCTTTTGACTTAGACAACCAGGATTACCTGAGGCCTACACTTATATTTTCTATTTACAATGAAACTATTAAATGATACACTTAAACTTTTAAGACGTATGAACCTTTATGAATGTTTAAATATATTTGGATAATGATGGATAAGATGCAATCTACTATGTGAATGTAAATTTTATGAATGTTTAAATGTTATCGATGATGATGTATATGATGTGACATATTGTGAGAATGATAATTTTATGAATGTTTAAATGCTATTAGAATGATGTTGAATATGATGCAATCTATTTGGTAGATTATAATTTTATGAATGGGTGTCAAAATTGAATTATGGGATATTATGAGATCTATTTCTAACTTGAAAACTTTGATGTTAAGTTGTTGGTACACGGCTACCGAATTGAAATGATGATTGCATGCAATTACATGATGATGACGCATAGAAATGTATGAGGTTGTGTTACAGACTAATCTGTAGGTTATGGGCTATGAAATAACCAAGGGATAATGATGATGAAAGTGGATATCATGACCACTAGCCGAGAAACATTATGGTATGAATATTTGTATGTGAAATTATATTGGTTTGGATGCATTTCTATGATATGTGGACCAGTGCAGGATTTCAAGTGATGAAACTGTCCAAAACCGAATAAACGATGACAAAACTCCCAGCAACACGGTGCCACTGTATATTCCATTGTAGGGTGTGGACCCTGGTTATGATTAGGAGGGTTGGAGGCATTTCCCACCGTGTATCCTCCGAAACCTAAAGTTATGGGAGGACGGTGTTAGCTCACACTCCCCTAGATGTGTGATGATGACTGTCAGTTGCCTGCTGGGGAAGCTTGGTCGAGATAGTGACACTTCCGCTTACCGGTTCTATTTGGAGTTAGGTCAATATAGTTGACGCTCCAAGATAGCCCAGCAGAGGAAGGATAGGAATGAAGATGGAAGTAATTTAGGGAGGAAGGATGAGTAGAAATAGTTGAGAAAGTGTGGAGATTTGTCTTATGGTGGAATTTATTGTTTTTCCCTTCTAAAAAGAAAATGTGTATATATGAATATTCATAATTACGTAACTAAACCACAATTGTCTAAATAAAATTGTTGAACTAGATAATAGTAATTAAAGGATTTCGCAAACATTTGATTGGTTTATTGTCTTTTATAAAAGAATGGTCTTGTCGATTGGATTGGATGCATACATAAATTACTATAAGGGTGATATTTATTGATTATTAGTACATACATGAGACTTGTATGTACTAGCTACACATGCATTTCTTGTACATGTACACTAGTATGTATGATTTTTCTTGGCTTACTTACTAATAGTGTCGGTTAATTGTCATGAATGTGTGAACCATGTTTCTTTTTCTTTGTATCATGAGATACCTTAACTTCGGGACGAAGTTTCCTGAAGGGTGGGTGTATGTAACAACCCTAGTTAAATAGATGCTTAGGGATTATTAAGTAAAATTAATTAGATAATTAATTGTCCTAATATGGTTTTAGTTAAACAATGATTAGTATTAATAATATTAATTAATTATTTAAATATTAATTAACTGTTTATAACTTTTGATTGATTAATTAATTAATTAATTGATTGCATATCACATTCAATGACATGGGTAATAAATTAAGGGGCTTAATAACTTTAATTTAATCCTTTTGAAACTTACGTATGACAGGAGGGGATAAGATAATAAAGGAGGGGATAAGGTAATTAATGGAGGGGAGGAGAGTCGATGAAGGGGGAAATATGACGGGGAAGAGTCCTACGGGAGAAGGGGATTATTTTCTTTGGGAGGAAGAATTATTGGGGGGGGAGAAGACTGTATGTCTGGTTTGCTTATTTTTCTGGTGTTGGGAGTTTGGTTTTTGGGTTTTTGAGAATCATTACAAGGGGCACCGGGTTGCTGGGGGTTTTGGGCACGGGGGCCAGGATTCCTTTCAGTATCCTGGAGCTAGGGAACCAGACAGGCTGCTCCTAGCTGGCTGGGAGGTTAGTCGGTTTGGGTAGGGTTTGGTCAGTGCATCAGGCTGGGAAAGGAAGCAAGGAAAGTACAACCACATCAGCGGGAATTAGCATCAAAAGGAGGTATTTTGATTATGAATTTGCTGAGTTATTTTCATGCTGTGGATAAATTTTAATTTCTGCTGAATATTTATGCTTATATGATGGTGAATGAATTATTTATGCAATAAGAAAGGAATTATATGTTTAATTGTATGAATTTTTGGATTTAATTAAATTAGGTCTCTACATCCTCCATAGCTCTGTGGACCAAGCTGATGTCATCCTCTGTGAGCGTGGCCTCTAACTGGGGCTTACTAGCATGTGTCTTCTTTCTTGTCAAAGGTTTCTGCGAATAAACCTTCCTTTTCTGCGGTGTTACTATTTCAGCAAGGGGATCTTTCGGCAATGTAGCTTCTCATTCTCCTTTCTTTTATCATTCATCCCCTCCTCCTTATCCATTTGCTTCATCTCCTCCTCCTAGCGAGCCGGATCCATTTTCTTTAGAGGTGTTGTCCTCCTCATCAGTCTCTATATTCTGGACTTCCTCCTTTTTCTTCTTCTTCTTTGTCCCACTAGATTTTCTAGCATGCTCGACCCGGGTGACTAGGGGGATTCCTATGATGTTAGTGTAGGAGAGTTCTGCATCAACAACAAGTACAAGGAACTCCTCTGGCCACTCCTTCATGATCTGATCCATGTCTTCGTCTTTCATCTTGTAATACGATTGTACCTCTTCCTTTCTCTCATATTTGCATGCAATGATATAGATAAAATGTCGATCTGCGTGTAACTTGGCTATTGGTATATACTAGTGCAAGGTGCATGGTGTCATGCGCGAAAATTCTTCAATGGCAACCTTTAGTTGCTGATAATATGCATGGAACACAACGTTCGACTGCCATTTCTTTGACATGTCATTGGTGTACCACAAGGTAGCAATCCTAACGACCAACGAATCTGATGGTTCAATATCTGGAAAGGTGGCTCCTTCAGGAATTTTCCAAGCGACAAATGAAATCAACATGATCAACCAACTAAAGTGGAATTTGTATCCCTGATCCTGAGCTTCGCAACAGACCTTCTCGAGTTCATTGACGAGGTAACTCTCCCAATTCATATGCATGTCCTCGACACATTTTCTTGTGAGGTCAACCATGAACCCGTTGACCTTTGTGGGGCGATTCTTTCTTATGAGCTTTCGAGTTATGAGTTGGAAAGTGAGGTGCACTGTGCCATCCTAGATAGAGGCTACCTTGTAGCCTCACTTTCCCTTTTCGAATTCTACCTAAGCCTCCTTGATGCATTTTTCTAGGGAGCGGTCCGAGGCTTTCTCTGGATAAAACTATTGAAGGTCAGGTCCCTTCATGCTTAATCCTATAATCAAGTGGATCAACGTTGGATCCACATTTATCTGTCGGTCAAGCCACAAGTATTCGCCATGGTAGCACAACAAGAGGAGTTTAATACAAGCGTTAACCACCTGGTGATGGCCAAAATGGGGAATCTTCATCACATTTAGCACAGTGGACTGTGCGAGCTCCTTAATCCATGGTAGGGAGACTACGTGAGGCTTATTCCTAGTTGTCTTTTTCAGGTATCGGTGGGGTGAGAGCATAACATACTTATTTCTTTCGTCAAGATTAAATTCGATGTTCTTCAATAGTGGAATCTTTCCTAACTAACTCCCAACTACATGTATTCCTTTTGGGATATACGCAATGATCGGGGTGTACTCATAGTCATGTGGGATGTTGTCATGGTTAACCATGCCATCCAATGGTGGAATGTACTCTGGTAGGATCAACAAGATCTACTTTTCATTAGCCAGATCACCGTGATGCTTACTTCGTTGTTTAGTCATGGGGTTGACACAGCCAGAACGACATCCAGTCGAGGGGGAAGCCTACAGTCCCCTAGTTGATGATGCCTGGACACCTTCATAAATATCTCTATCAACCATGAACTTCTTACAAACCTCCTCAACGAAATTATCTAACTCAGTGGGTTCGCTCGACATTCTCACTGTTAAACATGAAAGTCAGGGTAGGAAAATGGATAAGTAGACAAATGGACAATGACATCTAGTTTCTGATAACACAAATCCACACATAATCAATTCTCTGTTGGCTCAGTTAATCACGGGTTGTAAAAAGCGTTCTTGGTGTAGCGTCTGACGGGTTAAATAAACGGGGCCGCATAACGGATTCTTCCAATGGGTAGGAATGATTCCATCAATGTGAATCTGTCTATTATGGCGCGGTCTCAACGTCCCAAAAGTGGTCCATCTTCCCATAAATGTGTTTTCTAGCCATTCTAGAGCATCGTTCTAACGGTCGGGGCACCTCCGACAATCATATAGCTTCGCTAGGGTGAATTCCCATTTTGTACGGTCCTAGTGTTCCAACGAGGTTCAAATCATATGAACCTGCCTCCTGCGAGGTTCTAGTCTGTGAAGTCTTCCATCTGTTCTTGGTAGCTTCTTGTAGATTTTCTAACTTTAATTTCTTTTTATTGGTCTTCCTCACCTTCTTCCCTATAATCTGAGTCTCTCTAATAGTTTCTGGAATCATCTTTCCATTCTTATTCTTATCTTCTCTTAGTGTGGTGAATTTGCATTGTTGAAGTGTTCTCAAAGGGTTCAAAGTTAATACCCCTTCTCTTATTAATTCCAAGGTGGGTATTCTTCTTTCTTGCATAGATAAGACCTTCAAAACTTCTTGTGTTCTTTCAACCTCGACAACTAATTCTCCTACCTTCTGTTGCTTCGACTTATCTTCCCATTCTTCTATTAGTCCATCTATTTTTATAGCTATGAAATCCCTTAATTCTTCCTTTTTCTTTTCTGTAGCTTCTTCCTCTGCTTTCCTTCTGATTTGATCCTTCTCAATCCAAGTCTTTCCTAACAGAAGTGGGAAATTTCTCAACAAAATTAATGACTTCAAATTCCTCTTCAGTCGATGTTACATGGATAATAATATGTACATTAGTAACTCTTCCACATTAGGTTACCATATTTCCCTTAAACAAGCCTATCATTCCCAATGAAGGTACCACAATAGGCTTTCCCAAATTTTCCCAAGTATCTTCTATCATAGTATTTACTGGTGTTTCCTCATTCAAGACACAGTTTATGTCGAAGTCTTCTATTCTTGTACTTATGCGATGTTTTACTTTCAATATCTCTGGTAAACTGACATCTTTGTGATTATTCATTTTTTCTTTCAATTTTGATAACACAGTCTAAGCTTTATCTGATTCTTTCTCTTTATGATTATCTAACATGCTCTTAGTCTCTTGAATTTATTCATAGTTTTCTTGTCTCATTTTCATCCTTTCAACTTTAGCAATCATCCTTGGACAATCCTCATGTTGGAATATTGGTTGTTGTCATTGATGTCAACCCTAGTCATGGGTTTTGGACCGCAATATTGATGAAGGTATTTGGACATGAAGGAAAATGCACATCCAGATACAACACCCATGGATGGATAGTATACATCATGTTTTTTCCGTTGGTATGTGGCACATCACGTGGATCCTCATGGTTGAGGAGAAATGAATTTTTGAAGATGACAAAGTGAATTGAAGAAAGAAGTACATGTAGGCCCTGAAGATAATTAAAGAAAAGAATTACAAAATAAGAAAGTGTCAGGTCGGCCCTAATGTTAAAAGGAAGTGACGTGACATAAATGGTATAAATAAACATCATTATACATTCATTTGATACAAGTCTAATTTCATAGCAAATAAGAAGAAAAGAAGGTCGGATTTCAAGGGAGGATGAAGTCTTTTGGTGATGTGTTCTAAGGTATGTTATTTTCAGGTCATCTTACCATTTTTTCTATAACGTTTTTTTCTAGAACGATTCAGATGGTGAAATCGCTATGGTATTGAGAAGACATATCAAGGTACCTCTGGTAAAGAGTCCAGCTCTCAATTCTCTATAATTATGGAGATACACTCTGTGGAAGATAGGGTTAGTGAACAGTCCTAAAGCTAGTCAATAAACATGTGTTCTGGGTAAAATAGTAATAACTTATTCATAGTGAATCCAAATGAAGTGGGAAAAAATTCATTGGAAAGAGTAGAGACTGTAGTTTCTTGTGTGCAAGTTTCAGAATCGGATGTTAAATATTGATCACGAGGCATTATGTGCAAGTTCACTCTCCTGAATAGACCAGAATTGAATAAAGTCTACCATTCTTTCTATAACCTCTTTTTGGGGAGGATTCAAGGAGTGAAAACTGGAGGAGTTTCAGAGAATACATTGAGTAATATTATCTAAAGGATCAGAGTACTCCAAGAATTGAAGAATTGAATAAATTGAAGAAGTCTCGGGAAGCATTATCAGGTTCTATGTGATGATTGGTTGATGGTGATGATTTAATGTAAAATTTTATTATCTCTCATATATTCTTGG
>ML783148.1:386755-405815 GCA_009831015.1 Picea engelmannii | reverse complement strand
TATATTCTTGGGTGGAAGGAAGGGGAAAGGATGGAGAGTTCAACTCTCTCTTGATATTGGAGGATTGTATCTTCCTCTTGGAGGTTTATACCTCCCTTTACATTTGGAAGTTGTAGCTACCTTTGGAAGTCATTACTTCCCTTTAACAATAACTATTGATTATTTCTCATATATTGTGCATGGTGTATTGTGGTGTATTGGTGTAACTCTTATACTATTATTCATTTCTCATTGGATATAGTTGAATGATTTAAGTATAAGTTGAAAAATGTTTTAAATTGTACTTGATACTGATTCACCCCCCTCTCAGTATCAACACCTCAACCTCATGACCAACAATTTTATAACAAAGACAAATAGGACCTGTACCAGGGAATTCCTTAGCAAGATGTCCCGGTATTCTACAATTATAACATAGTATCAATCCTCTTTTTCTTTTATATGTTCCCCAAACACTTCTATACTACGCACTAAGATCACAATGTTGGAACTGCAATATGTAAAAATTCTTTCTAGGTTCCTGCATCCACTTATTAGTCCAAAAATTCTTTCTAATCATAGGAATAACATATCTTTCTTCATTTCTATTATCTTTACTTAGATCAACTCTTTCTTCCAACTGCACCCTAGATTTCAGACTAGGATAGAATCTATTAAACATACCTAAATTCATGCTTTCGAAACAAAAAATTTCACTTATATTACTCTTATAAAAGCACAGAGCTTTACCTCTTTTAAGATCTTACCTCTTTCTTCAAATCAGGTTTCTTTCTTAGCACATAGATTCACAAGTCAAGTAGAGTATTACACACTACAGCAGTAGATATACGCACAGAGCTTCTCTTCAGTTCCCAGCAATCACAGCTTCAGTCCCAGCAACGGAACCATTTGTTGGCATAGGGGCAGACCCAGGGTTCAAATCTAACAACGCACCAACAAAACCCTAACTACTGGCCCTTTTGGAAACACCTATGAAGCAGACGAAGTCTCACCCAAGGTATAATAAGGGGGGGTTACAAGAATCAGGTGTTTGTAACCAATATGGGACACAAATTTGTGATAATAACACTTCGTAGAGTATTCTAGCAACACTTAGAAGGTGTTATGAATTATTTCATTAGCTTCATTAACATCGCAAAATAAACCCTAAGATAGATCAACGCAGTAACAATAAAGATTAAACACTTCAATCATTTAGCACATAAGACTGAGTTAGATCTAACATTCATTCATTCTTAACACAACTAAGCATTAAGCATCAACAGATCTATCTAATATACATAATAAGAAAATCACTGAGTAGATTCATAAAATAACCAACAAAGAACAAAGAAAACTAAAGAAACAAGATATACGTGGTTCACCCCAATGTGGGGCTATGTCCACCAACTGCTTCATATTCTCTATTATTCTTCAATCTCTTACATTCATCTGCTCGTGTGCACTAAGCCATAGAGCCAAGCTTCACACCAGATAGAATATCTGCACACTACGCACCATATCCTCCTTCTCAAAACTAGGTCAAGGCACAGAGACAACTTCTCTATTGAGAACAAAGCCTTACATACGCATTATGTTGCATAGCGCAACTTAGAAATACTTGCACTTAGCCTCTTTTTCCACTATTCTCTTCTCCCCTTTCTACATTACATTCTTACTTATTTATACGTTTACAATAAGGCCTAATCATGAGTAAACCCATGGGACGACATCCCATAACCCATTACAAAAACCCTAAGGAACCCCTTGTTGGGTTCACATAGCCTACAAAATAAGTGATATCCATGATCTCAACTCCTCCTAGGCGCTCCATCTTTGACCAGTCCGTCTAAGTCCAAAAGTGGTCCAAACCTGACCAAGGTTTCCACAAAACTTGGTCGAGGGTCAACAGTGGGAGATCTGAGAACTGTGTGCTGAGAGTTCTACTATAAATTATTAACGGAATATATTGTCATTGATGATTACATAGGGAATATAACAACTCATTCATTTAGCACATTACTAACTACTGAATACAAGAAAGAAACACATGCATTCAATCACATCACACAGGTTTTACAACTTTACAACTTTACAACTTTTCTCACTTGGGTTGAGATCTCTTATGAGGCAGACTAGATTGCACTAGGCTCCTCAGCCTGTGATCTAACCCTCAAGATCTATCCTCCTCAATCCTCTCTATCTCAACAACTTACAACCTTAGGTCATACAACAAAATAGTACATCGCATTCACTTCCTCATATCCGTCTCTTTGCATTTCTCTCCCCCCTATGAGACCTAGGTATCTATATTTATACGTTTTTGGCTCTTTACCCATTACAATGCGTTGCCAAAACCCTAACCCTAACGTCCTTAGGTCTTTCATGCATGCACACATGTTTCTCTTCCTTCCAGCTATCGCTTTACTCGTGCATGCCTTCTTTCCCAAAATCGCCTTTCTTTTCACTTTGGCCTACTTCCAACACTTTGTATTATGAGAACTTATATATATGATAATAACAAGTAAGTTTCATAATCTGAAACAATAATGAAGTGGGTTTTATTGGTTATTTAAGATGTGTTGTATATGTACGAGAATAACTCCTTGATCTTTAATTCCTTTTCAACAACCAAGCGATTCAAGATTTAGAAGAAAATGGTGTATATTGTTCATTCTAATTTTATAATTTGGGTTTGAGTCTAAAAAGAATAAATAAAGTTCAAACCTGAAAACAATAAATAATAATAATCTTGGTTAAAAACAATAAACAGTCTAGTCTAGTTCAACATCTATTATTTTTTAATTTTGTAATAATATGAATATCTATTATTCTTTAATTTTGTAATAATATGAGTTGAGTAAATATATAGGGACTCACCTTTGAAGACTTGATGACTATAAACTTAACAACTAAAAATTTAAAAGAACCTATAATAATATGAGTTCAAGATTGAGAACAATAAATAATCGGTTTCCATATCTATTATTTTAATCTTGCATGTTTATTTTTATACCTTCTATATGTAGAGTGAATTTTCGATAGCTATAAGGCTTCAGAGTTTAGTATGGAGTTGGAAAGAATGAAATATGTAAGGCTTTGGAGTTTATTCTACAGTTGGGTAGAATGAAATTACCAGGGCATAATGAAATTACCATCATCTCTATGGGCATCACATCACAAGTAGGAAAATTAATGACATAATCACAACCAATATGGACGTAATGGCTGGAAGGATTATTGCATGAAGGAGACCCATTAAATCTCGGACTCTCAGTACGCAGTATACTTCTGCATAGATCAATGCTCGATTCTGTTCTAAAGTGTAATAAAACAACTTGCTAATACTAAACTTTATATTTTCTGAACATATGATAGGATTCAAAGACTTGAAATTGTTCATACACAAATCACATCAACACACAAATAAATGATGTATTACTGATTTAAGTGTTGCATATTGTATCATTGACTTGGTGTTGTGCACAGTTACAAAATGTACTAAAATGCAGAGCTTCAAGTCCAACAACTTATTCAGACTTACAGACACTGAACTTGTGCTCTCATAGCTTCCTTAAAACCTTCACAACTGTTGCTTCTTCTTCTTCTCTTCTCATTCTACATACACTCTACATCCTACTTCTTATAGACTCGGTAATATAAAGCCTAAGACTGAAAATTCTTACAGAAGGTAACTGACTTAACCAATAAAGACAACAATAAATATGAATGATTTTTATCTACTCAATAGAGATCGTGAAAGATTAAAGATCGACTCATTAACTAACTCCCGTACTTGTAGACTAACAAAAACTGAGTTTGCATAAATGTATATCTCATGAACTAGAGACTTGCAGATTGACAGACTGACTATCTGACTAATTGACCGAGTCGGCAGAGACGTAAATCTCATCGACCTTTAATTACTATTTCCAACACTCCCCTTGATTATAAGTAGGTGGGATTAAAAAAATAAATTTACATCAAAAATTTGAATTGATGTATACTGTCAAACATCTGTTACTATGTCGACTCCTAGACATGAAATGAATCCCTTGCTAAAGATTTTGTGAAAATATCTACGACTTGTTCTTTAGACCTGCAAAACACTAAAAACAATTCTTTGTTATTTACTAATTCTTTGATAAAATGATACATTGTATCGATATGCTTGGTTTTCTTGTGAAACACATGATTCTTGGATAACATGATGGATGAATTGTTGTAACAAAATGATGTAGTTGGTCCTTGTTGTTCCTGCAACAAATATTTTAACATTCTTTTCATCCAAATTGTTTGTAGTTGCAACATACTCATCTTCTGTTGAAGAAAGAGTCACTATAGGTTCCTTCCTTGATGCACATGACACTATATCTATTCCAAAATTAAATGTGTACCTAGAGGTACTTTTTTTGTCACCTATGTTGCCTCCACAATCACTATCAGTGTATCCAATAAGTCTAAAATATTATGAAGTAGAATACATAATGCCAAAGTCTTTTGTTCCATTCACATATCTCAAAATTCTTTTCCCTGCTTTCCAATGGGATTATTTTGGATTTTCCATGAACCTTGAAATCAGGCTCACTCCATACATAATATCAGGTCTTGTTGTTGTTGTTAAATACATAAGACTTCCTTCCATTCTTTTAAGCAGAGTGGGATCCACTTTGGAGCCTTCATCTTCTTTGCTTAACTTCAATACTGTTATGAAAGGTGTTGGGATGCTTCGGAATTTATCATGTTGAATCTTTTCAAACTTTCATGCACATACATAGATTGTGCGATAATATACCATATTTATACTGGTGAAATTCAATACCGATAAAATGTCTCGTAGGCCCCAAATCAGTCATTTCAAACTCATCCTTCATGACTGACTTAAATTCTTCTATGCAAAAATCACCTATAAAGATCAAATCATCTACATATAAGAAAACAATTAACATGTTACCTTGTTGATTTTCTTCAATGTACAGTGTTGGCTCACATTCACTTCTTTGAAATCCATTCTATGTGAGGTAGGAATCTATGCAACTGTACCAAGCTCTAGGATCTTCCTTAAACCCATACATTTTTTTCTTTAATATGTACGCTTTGTTTTCTTGTCCTGGAATCTCATAGCCTCGTGGCTATTCCACATACACTTCTTCTTCTAAATGTCCATTAAAAAATGTTGAATTTATGTCCATTTGATAAACAGACCATTTTTTTTGTGCAACAATGGCCAACACAATTCTGACTATGTCCATGCACACAATTGGCACAAATGTTTCATTGAAATCTATTGTGGGTTGTTGTATGAACCCTCTTGCAACTAACTTTTCCTTGAGCTTCTGCACATTTCCTTTTGCGTCTTGTTTGGTTTTATAAATCCACTTGACACTTATCACATCCTTCTCTTCAGGTACACCTACCAATTTCCATGTCTTATTGTTCTATATGATATTAATTTCTTCATCCATGGCTTGTGCACATACATAATCTTTGACAACTTCTTCAAAAATTAATGGATCGTCTATTTGTCAAAATAGGGAAAAAAATTGAAAATGAATTTGTTGTGTCAACATTATAAATGTCTCACAAACTTATTGCCTTTCTTGGTAACAAACTTGCTAATGTTGGATCTGGATATGTAGAACTACTCAGACTGCTCGTTGGTGTTTGTTGCACTCTAGGTGTGGACTATGCACCTGTTGATCTCACTGGAGTAGTTTGAGCTAGGATCTATGTCACAGTTCTAGGAGTGGAAGGTATTGCTCACTGAATTGTACATGGTGTATGAACCACTTCTTCTTCCATGTCTTCATGCACAATAACATTAATAATATTAACTGTCTTCTCTACACTCCCATCCCATGCTTCATTTTTCATGAACTGGACATTGTGGATAATTATGACTTTTCTTTCGACAAGGTCATATGACTTGCAACCTTTTGAATCTTCAGAATACCCAACAAATATACATTTTTGTCCTTTCTTGTCCAATTTCTTTCTCAGCTCATCTGGAACATGTGTGTATGTGACATAACAAAAATATTTTAAGTGCGCCACATTATCCTTCATACTTGTTCAAGATTATTAAGGAACTTTGTTATTCACACTCTTTGTCATACATCTGTTTATGATGTATACTGTAGTTGATACTACCTCAACCAAATAATCATTTGACAAATGTTTGGCTGCCATCATATTACGCGTTATTTCCATGATGGTTTGATCCTTTCTTTCTGCGACACCATTCTGCTCTGGTGTATATTGTGCAGTAAATTGCTTGTGTATACCATGAACTTTACAAAAGTTCTAAAATTCGCTTGACACATATTCACCTCCTTTGTTAGTTCTTATAACCTTGATGTAATAACCACTTTGCTTCTCCACAAGTTATTTGAACTGTGGAAAACAACCCAATGCGTCATATTTATGTTCTAGGAAATAAATCCACGCCTTTCTTGAAAAATCATCAATAAATGTTAGAAAATATGTACTGCCTCCTATGGATGGTGTTTTCATTGGTCCACAAATGTCCGAGTGTACAATTTCCAGTGGAGATTTTTCTCTATATGACTTTCCAACTAGAAATGATTCTCTATGTTTCTTTCCAAAGATGCATCATTCACATATTCTTTCTGGTTTTTCAATTAATGGAAAAAATTTCACCATATCCTTTGTGTGTAGCAGCTTCAAACCTCCAAACTTAAAATATCCAAATCTGAAATTGCATAGCCAGGAATCATCATGTACTTCATATTGGAATCTTGTTGCATCTTTGCGCCACTATCTTCTTCTTTCTTGGTACTACGTGCACTAGTTTTTCATTCCTTGGAACTGCTTGCACTTACTTCTTTGCTTTTTGTTGTAAATACAGTGTATGGATGGACATTCACCGACTGTTTGCGCTTTTTTTTATCTTCATGGATGGCTTTAATGTCAATAAAACATTTTGTTGCTTGCCATCTGGATTCTTGCAATAAGTTGATTTCTTGGACATCTTTCCATAGTTACACAATGATTACATTCCATGTATATTTTGTATCATTTCTGTAACAACTGTCCTATGCTCATCAAATTATTTTTTAGACTAGAAAGATAATATACATCAGGCATAACTTTTTGTTCTCGTTTAGTTAAAATGTTTATATTTCATTTTTCTAAGACAATGACTCGAATATATGTTCCAAGTGTAAATTTGATTTGGACTGACTTATCCACTAGAAAACAACTCTAAGTTTTTTGTCATGTGATTACTACAACTTGAATCTAGATACCATATGTCACATGGACTTTCTTAAGAAACATTGCATTCAACTGGGGATATTATAGGCATTACTTCAGCGTGTGCCATAAACATAGGACTAGAGGGATTATTTGCATTGTTTGACTGATCTTGACCTTACTTGTTCTAATTATATTGTCTCTTCTTGCACTCATATACATAATGTCCATACTTTTTATAGAAATGGCATTGAATCTTTGATTTATCAAATTTATTATTACTTGACTCACTACTATTTTGACTTTGACCTCTTCAACTAGTTTTTCTAGGACTGTTGTGTCCACCTCCAAAAAAAACTTCTTCCTTTGTCTCTAGAGTTAGCTCTCCCCCTTCACGACTTATAGATAGATGACTGCATGGAAAATGCATTTTCTAATGACATATTTGACCTATTCGATCTATGTTCATGATTAATGAGGGAAGCTTGCAGCTCATCTAGGATGAATCTTTGTTCTCTTCTAAAGTCACAACAAGGGTATCAAATTTAGGAGGAAGACTCCTAAGTAACTTCTCAACAAATTTTATGTCCTCTATGGTTTCTCCAATAGACTTAATCTGATTTATCAGGACAATGAAATGGGTGTAAAATGAGTCTACTGAATCTGAGTCTTTCATTGACGGATTTTCAAAATCTCTTCTAAGAATTTGTAGTTTTGAAGTCTTGACTTTGTCCATACCTTGATAAGAGGATTTTAATACATCCCATTCTTCCTTGGCTTGCTTTGCTTGCTTTGTTGATGCAACTCTTGGGAGTATGCTCTCATGCATGGCTTGATGTATGTAAAACATTGTCTTTCCATCATTTTTTTTTTATCTTTCAAAGCATCCTTCTTATTATCTTGTGTGAGAGAATTGTATGCTGCTTGTTGGTTCCACATAGCCATTATTGACTATCTCCCATACATCTTGACCCCAAAATAACACCTTCATTGTCAAGGACCATAACTCATAATTTTTTCCTGTAAAAGTGGAAGGTTGCAGATTTGAAATAGAAACCATGATTTCTCCTTTCAACAGAGCTACTACTCTTGAAACTTACTTTGATAAACCTTGCTATGATCAACCTGCTCTGATACCAGATCTCAGACTCTCAGCCAGACTCTCAGCCTGCAATACACTTCTGTAAATCTCAATGCTTTGTTCTAAGTTTTTCAAAACTTTCTGCGTAATAACAAACTTCACTATACATTGTGCGTTGTGTTAAATAAATGTGAAGCGCTATTTCTTTGCAGGTTGTAATAAAAAAAACATGCTAATATTAAACTTTATATTTTCTGAACATATGACAGGATTCAAAGACTTGAAATCATTCATACACAAATCACATCAACACAGAAATAACTGACGTATTGTTGATTTAAGTGTTGCACACTGTATCACAGACTTGGTGCTACACGCAGTACTGAGCTTGTGCTCTCAGACCTTCCTTACAACCTTCACAACTGCTGATGTTTCTTTTTCTCTTCTCCTTCTACATACGCTCTACATCCTACTTCTTACAGACTCGGTAATATAAAGACTAAGACTGAAACTTATTACAGATACAACCTTCACAACTGCTGATGTTTCTTTTGCTCTTCTCCTTCTACATACACTCTACATCCTATTTCTTACAGATTCGGTAATATAAAGACCAGGATTGAAACTTATTATAGAAGGTAACCGACTTAACCATTAAAAACAACAATACACTTCTGTGCATCTCAATGCTCTGTTCTAAATTTTTCAAAACTTTCTGCGTAGTGACAAACTTCACTATGTTCTAAGTTTTTCAAAACTTTATGAGTAGTGACAAACTTCACTATACATTGTGCGTTGTGTTAAATAAATGTGAAGCGCTATTTCTTTGCACGCTGTAATAAAAAAACATGCTAATACTAAACTTTATATTTTCTGAACATATGACAGGATTCAAAGACTTGAAATCATTCATACACAAATCACATCAACACAGAAATAACTGATGTATTATTGATTTAAGTGTTGCACACTGTATCACAGAATTGGTGCTACACGTAGTACTGAGCTTGTGCTCTCAGACCTTCCTCACAACCTTCACAACTTCTGATGTTTCTTTTGCTCTTCTCCTTCTACATACACTCTACATCCTACTTCCTACAGATTCGGTAATACAAAGACCAGGATTGAAACTTATTACAGAAGGTAACCGACTTAACCATTAAAAACAACAATAAATATGAGTGACTTCTATCTACTCAACAGAGCTCGAGAAAGATTAAAGATTGTTTCATTATCTAACTCCCCTGCTTGCCCACCGACAAAAAAAACTCAGTTTGCCTAAACATAAAACTCAAGAACTAAAAACAACTGAGTTTGCCTAAACGTAGAACTCAGGAACTAAAAACTTGTAAACTGACTATCTGACTTCTTAGGTCGTGACCATCCATCCAGCAGACTGGGTCCATGCGTGGGTCCATGCGTTAGTGCATGGAAGAAATTTTCCCAGATCCACTTTGATGGTCTCTTAGGTTGAATCTAAACCAAGCAAACCAATGGTATCGAAACTCATGATATTCTTGAACCACCTATCTTCACGGAAATTTCCTTTTGGACAAAAATGTTCATGGGCAGAATTAGCAGAGGTGTCAATGAAGCCTAAGATTTCCTCTATGATAGCTTGAAACTAATGCACCCGGTCCCTATTTTCCAACGTTACCTGAACGTCCAAAGAATAATTTTAGACAATCTTCTTTTATTCCAAAATTTCGTTCCTGCAGGCGACTGTGTTCTCTGTCAATGTGAGGCGGGAGTTGTTTTTATAGCATCAGGAAATTCACATTTTCTCTCTTATTGGTTAGAAATTGTTTATAAATTTTGTTCAAAGTTAGAATTTCATTTTATTGTAAGGAATTTTAACCATAAAATTTTATTTCATATTTAGATGAAAAAATAAAACTCGACCTATCCGTAAAAATGAGTAAAAACCATGAAACTCTATCTGACCTGGTTGGATTAGTAACCGGTTTTAAACGTCATATAACATAGTGTGCATGGCATCACCGATTTTAAATGTCACAAAATAATTTAATATTTTCCACTCAACCCCACTAAAATGTCAACTAGGAAAGGACAAGAAAATCTACAAGGAAAAAGCAAAGTTAACTTTTGTTTCTTCTTTCCTGTTGTATTTTGGTTTGTGCTTTCTCAATGGACATTTTCTTCTCCTATACTTAGGCGACTTTTGTTTTTCCTTGATTTCTAAGATGCTTAGATATTAAATTCATTTCTATGACTTTTAAGGCAAACATTTTCCATGCCCCTTATTTGGCCATTTTAAATGCACACTTTTCAATGGGTGTACATATTAAAGACTTTTCAAAGGGTTTAGTGCATGAATTGTGAGAGTTAACTTTCACATTATTTTAAGTGGGTTAAAATCTATAATGAGAAATTGATTCATTATAATAATGTTAGAAGGGTAGATGTCTCTTGGATAGAAGTCCTTACAGGTGTGCCTCAAGATGTCTTAACCCTTGCTAGTTTACAAGTTATTAGTATATCTCACTTGCAGGTTAATGGACATACTCTTAGGTTATAGTGGAAGCAAGTAAGTTTGATCTCAAGTTTAACACAAGTCACTCTCACTAGTTATTAATTCCCTTGGTAAAAAGAAAATGCACATTTGGCCTCCCACCAAAACCTTGGGGTATGCGTGCATTTAAATGCACACATGTGCCCTAGCCACCATGCTACTTGCAATTTAATATGCACACTTGGTTTTAAATGCACACATGTGCCCCCACCACCACCACCCTACTTGCCCATTTAAAATGTACACTTGGCCACCCAACCCCACTCCCACCTTGGGGCAAGTGTGCAAACCGTACCTCCCACACCGAATTTTAAATGCAAATGGCCCCCACTTTTAAATGCACACATGTGCCCCTGCCACCACCCTTCTTGCCATTTAAAATGAACACTTCGCCCCTACTTTTAAATGCAGACATTAATACAGTATTTAGGGTTAGGGTTTCAAAGGCATGCATAGATTAGGGTTGAAAACCTTATTTTATTTTTTCATTATCGTGCAATAGCTCCAAATTCTCACTAACATCTCCAATGTGTGAACTTCGCCACTGTTACTACGTATAGTGTCAATTTCATTCATGCTCCTAAGTAGGCTCTATTTTGTATATGGATTGTTTAACCCAATGATGCCATCAACCACCAGATTTAGTTCACCTTACTTACAAATCATGTTTTCAAATAAAATATTCTTCACAACGACATATCAGTAAATGTATATATGTTTGTGTAGTTGATTATATGTGGACAAATCATTGATTCTAGAAGGTTGTGTCGCCATGTTGTTCCTCATTTCATTGCTTCTTTTTTATTGTGTGTGACCAGGTTTTAAGCGGAAGTCCCACTAGAGGGAGTGTGAGCAATAGCTCTCTTTGGCTCTGATGGTCATGTACATTGATACACATTTTAAATAAATTTAATTGCTCGACTATTGGTTGCATGTAGATTTTGTTTTGAGAAATTGAAGCCTAGTATTCTGCCTACATTACATGTGTGCTTGTTTGCTTCAAACAATGAGGATAACGAATCTTCACTTGTCGGTATAGACATAATAACAATTGTACGACATATCATGTCAATCCTACACTACCACTACTAGAAACAACCACTTTATAAAAGTGTTCAATATCATTTGTTTATGTTCATCACATTGCGACGGTTGTTTATGTTCATCACATTGCGACATTTGTTTATGTTTGTCACATTACGAAGAAAGGGTCATCAAATTGCAACAAGCAGGCTATGTTCATCACATTGTGATTGACGTACATGTTCTTCACATTCCGACGTCCGTAAATGTTTGTCATAATGTGAAGTTACTATGTTTGGTATATTGCAACGTTATTATGTTTGACACATTGCGACATTTGGAAATGTTTGTCACATTGCGATGTCATAATATGTGTGTTACATTGCAACGTGAGGAAGCTTTCATCACATTATGACAACAAGGTGATGTGTGACACATTGTGATATCTATTTATGTTCATCACATTGCAACGTTACTATCCACATTGCGACGGCATGCCTATGTTCATCACATTGCAATGCCAGTTTATGTTCATCACATTGCAACGTTGTTATGTTCAATAGATTGCAACATTATTGTGTTTGTCGGGTTACAATGTTACTATGTTCATCACTGTGCAATGTTACTATGTTTGACACATTGCAACATTACTATGTTCATCACGTTGTAACATCTGGTTTTGTTCGTCAGATTGCAACTTTGGGGCTTGTTCGTTGCATGACAATGTTGGTTTGTGTTTGACACATTACGAAAAGGAAGTTTTAGTGAAATTTTGAAAAACAAAATCATGTTTTCTTTGTGAAAAAGAAAGGAACTTTGATCTAATGCAATATATTACATAGAAGGAAACTTAGAATCACACTTGTTTTAAGGGCATTGATAACATATGATCTTGAACTATAAAATATATCCCTTCCAAATAAGCATATATAAAATTAGATTATGCATTTATGTAGTTGGGATTGTGATATTCCTTTGCGACGTTTGTTTATGTTTGTCACATCATGACGTTTTTTTATGTTCGTCACATTGTGATGTTTTTTTTATGTTCTTCACATTGTGACATTTGTTTATGTTCGTCACATTGTGATGTTTTTTTTTATGTTCTTCACATTGCGACATCTGTTTATGTTCGTCGCATTACAACGAAAGGGATATGTTAGTCAGATCGCAACAAGAGGGATATGTTCATCACATTGTGATTGATGTACATGTTATTCACATTGCGACGTTCGTATATGTTTGTCACAATGTGAAGTTACTATGTTTGGAAAATTGCAACGTTACTATGTCCGACACATTGCAACTTTTGAAAATGAACTTGTCATAATGCGATGTCAGAATATGTGCGTCACATTGCAACGTGAGGAAACATTCATGACATTATGACAACGAGGTGATGTGTGACACATTGCGATGTCTATTTATGTTCATCACATTGTGACGTTACTATCCACATTGTGGTGGCATGCCTATGTTCGTCACATTGCAACGTTAGTTTTTGTTCATCACATTGTGACATTATTATGTTCAACAAATTGCAACGTTACTATGTTCGTCAGATTACAATGTTACTATGTTCATCACTGTGTGATGTTACTACGTTCGACACATTGCAACATTACTATGTTTTTCATGTTGTATTGTCTGGTTTTGATCGTCAGATTGCAACATCGAGGCTTATTCATCAAATGACAAAGTTGGTTTGTGTTTAACACATTACGAAAATAAAGTTTTGTCGAAATTTTTAAAAAACATCTAACTAAGTGTTTCCTTTGTGAAAATGTAAGGAACTTTGATTTGATACAATATATACATAGAAGAAATCTTAGAATCAGACTTGTTTGATAGCATATGATCTTGAACTATAAGATCTATCTCTTTCAAATAAACATATATAAAATTAGAGTATGCATTTATGTATTCTATTTTTTGGTTTTACAAATTTAAAATATCTTAATGTTAATTAAAATATAAAATGTTGTCTTCTCTTGATATATTATTAATAGATATTTGGATTAAAATATAAAATATTATCTTTTTCTTGATATAATATATTATTATTAGAGATTTCATTTACATTCAAAAAAAATTCATAATTAAATGAAAAATTATGGTAATAAATTTTGCAACCATAAATTCAACTCAAGCATGCTTAAATAGATATTTCTTTGTGACATCAGAACACTTAAATAATGTAATTATATTTAATAATAGTTATCAATATATATCTTTTAAAAAAAATGTAAACCATAAATTCAAGTCAAGCATGCTTAAATAGATATTTCTTTGTGACATCAGAACACTTAAATAATGTAATTATATTTAATAATAGTTATCAATATATATCTTTTAAAAAAAATGTAAATCTCGGAGTATTTAAATAATCAAAATAAAATGGATTTGTATTATTGTGATTTATTAATTTCTCATATTCTAATATTATTATGTTGGCTAAAATAATAAGATACTTAAATTTTAGGGTTTTGGACTTAAATAATCTTATTTAAATTATTTAAATTAAAAGTATTTATATTTTATAAGTTATTATTTTAAATAATTTAATTGGATATAAATGAATAAAATAATCATTTATAAAAGTTTCCAAAATAAAAAGATACATGAAGTATAATAATAAAATAAATAAAAATCATACATAACTTAATAACAATAAATTGTTTTTTAAATATATTAATAAAATAAATAAAAATCATACATAACTTAATAACAATAAATTGTTTTTTTTAAATATATTAATGAAAATGATTTAAATGACTTTATAACATTAACAATAAGATGATAAAACTTGATATATATTAATGAAAATGATTTTATTATATAATTAAAATTAAAAAAAAATTGAAACATAAATATCATATAAAAATATTCACAATTAAATTAATAGTTTATGATAATAAATTTTGTAATCATAAATTAAAAAACCATATTAATATAAATCAAAATTCTATTTATAATTATAATATAGAGATAATGATGATGATGTTGATGATTAATGTCCACTAAGACTGAATTGGTCTATCTGGCTTTAAGAGGGTAAGTGATTGCTTGTTATTCTTTAGATTTTTTTTTCTATGCCCGAAAAGCATTAAGAGAAGCTTTCCAAGATCACCATACTTTTGTTGAGTTAAGAGATTAGGAAGGTTGGTAGTGTAACAAATATTTTGAAAATGAGATCTAATATGGGTATAGGCTCGATAATCAAGAGAAAGTAATTTTCATCTTCAACCTTCTTGGTTTCATAAAGGTGACACACTCTTTCATCCCATGGCGTTTTAGGAATTGACCAATGCCCAATTTCACTATGGAGCTCGTGAGAATCTGTTCTTATCTTAGCAATGTTTTTTCTTTCTTTACAGTTCGCAAAACAGATAGATAATTTTGATCTTCTATATTAGGGTTGATTACATCCTTATAATACCTTAATTTTTTTTTCCCTCTAACTCTTTATCACACCACATTTTCTCCTTACATTTTGATATGATGATTTTTTTAATAGTATATTTATTCTGCAAAATGGTGTCTTCCATGATTCCTCAATAGTTTAGCCAATACCATACATCTTTATTCCATCCTCGCTTGAGTCGATGGTGTTTACGACTCGATTTTGAAGCAATTTTAGGAAGCCTCTTGTCTTCCATGTTATTTAACTTATTCTCATACATTAGGTATCTAGTCATAGCCTTCCTCTCAATGGGGGAGAGACTTGTTTCTAAGAAGAGGATGGGATATGGCATATTTCCTTTAATTTTGAGATTATAGGTTATAAAATTCTTTTGCATTTTCTCTATCTTTCTCCAGGATTCACAAGAGATACTACAGCCCCAGACTTCACATCCATAAAGAATAACATGTGTAACAAGAGTCTCAAAGAAGATTTTCTTCTTATCCCAACTCCAAATATCAACTGATTTACAATTGTTTTCAAGCCCATAATAAGCTTTCCATCGCCCAATAATCCTTTTCTCAATGTTATAATTCCAATTGATCTTGTGGTGAATATCAATTCCAAGATATTTCTTTGAAGTGACTTCCTCCAAGTTGTTGTTTTCATATACGAAGCTATCATCAGTGATCTTATTGGATTTAATAATCATGACCTTAGTCTTATCAATATTAACAGTTGTATCCATATTGGAGCAAAAATCCTTGAGTATTCTTAGTTGGTTTTCAAGATCATGGGGACTCCTTGCCATAAGAACGATATCATCAGCATAAAGAAGAAGATTGATGACTATACCAGTGAGAGTAGGGTCGACACAACCTATTTTTTCCAAGCAATCTTCTAACTTGTCAATCTATATGCTAAAAAGGGTAGGGGACAAGGGACAACCTTGTTTGACTCCAATATTGAAGTTAATCTCTTTTGACTAGCCCTCATTGTCTTTAAACTTAACAATAATGCCCTCATACATCCTTATTGCAGAAGCCCTCAACTCGAGAGGCACTTTTATCTCTTCCAACCTATTCCAAAGGTTTTTCCTAGGAATCATGTCAAAATATTTTCTAAAGTCAACAAAACAACAGAAAAGATTGTTTTTAGTAATGCAGAACTCCTCTGCAATGATCCTAAAGGAAACAAGATGGTCCACAGTTGAATGATATCTCCTAAAACCAACCCGTCCTTTAGTTCTTTTATCGTGACTTTCTAGCCAAAGGCTAATCTTCTTTTCTAAAATAATTCCATAAATATTGGTTAAAATCGGGCAAATCATAATGGTCATATAATTAGAGGGAATTTTTCTATAACCATTTTTAAAAATAGGAACAATTAGGCTTTACGTCCAGGGTTTAGGGAAGCTCTGTTTGACTTCTAATTGAAGAGCTTGTGTATGTGAGGGATAAGGATGGGCCCTTCAATTTTAAGAATTTCATCTTGGTAGCCTTCAATGTACTTAACTTTCCCATTTACAAGCCACTTAACCCCAAACTCAATGTCATCTAAAGAAAAAACTTATTCCTTTGCAGGGACAATAGGAATGGTGTCCATGGAATTAGGGAACTCGTAAATACTTTTAAGGTAGGAATTCTAGTCCCTTAAGGGAATCCTATTATTTTCTTTAATATTGCGGTTTAAAATTTGGCTTGAGAACTTCTTAGGATCCAGCTTATATAGTTGTGAAAGTTGCTCTTGCCTTTTATTGATATAGTACCTTTTTTTCTTTTTAATTAGGGATTTGTGCGTATTGATCTTATCGAGTTTTAAGGATTGATTAGAAGCATCCCTAATGGATTTCCTAGAAATTTTACATTCTTTATCATACCACGGGTTGGTCTTTCTATTATTCTTTTTATAGGACACCTCGAGAGAGGCCTTGTTAATAGAAGTGGAAAGGGTAGTTGTAAAATTATGATAGAGTTCTTCAATGTTGTCCTTATAAGTTAGGAGATTTAATTTACTATTTAAATCCTTTAAGAAAAGGTCAACTTTACTTTTGTCAAAGCACAAATTCCTTTGATTATCATAATTATCTTCAATGACACTCCTATGCATGGAAAATTTTAGAGTTAGGGTTAAAGGTTTATGATCAGAGTTGGGTATATGGTCATTTAAAAGGTCAAAAGTTGTTATTTGGTTGGAAACAGGGATATCATATGTCACATAATCTACAACACTACTAGCTAGCCCATGAAGACAAGTCATATGGTTGGAGTTTGGCCACTTCATTACTCCATTGCAAATTATTAGGTATTGAGAGTTGCAGAGCTTGACCAACTCAGTACTAAGCAAATTCTCAATTAGGTCTCCAGAGATTCTCTTGTACATATTAGATAAAACAAGGTTCTCATCTAGCCATAAAGGATTATGGTGGGAATCAATACTTAAAAGAGTAGCTTGTTTAGTTGCGGTCCTAGCATTAAATTCACCTAGAAGGAGGATATTACCTTCGTTTTTCAAACTATAAATATCTTATTCTAAATTAGTATAGAGACAATTGCTATCTAGATAGTTTTTTTAATAAAAAGTAGAATTAATAGGTGCAAAATATAAAATTGCTATATACATCTTCTTAGCATTGGTGTCTGAAATTTCTATCCAAATGTACTGATTGAGAGGGTCAATATTATGAAGTTGAATGTGAGGAGAAATTCTCTTTCTAATATAACAAGCTATGCCTCCTATCTCTCTATGGTGGGATTTTTTGTTCCATGCCGACCACAAGACAAATCCTTTTATGTTGGGGAACTTAGACTCCTCATTCTCCCAAGTTTCAACTAGACAAATAATATCAAAATCACTTGAGATCCAACTTATCATAGGACCTTTGCACCATGTAAAGCCACGGAAGTTCCAAAAATGGATCTTGAATGTCCCAAATACCTATTTATTATTATCCTTCTTGTCTCTATCTCTAACAATAACTTTTCGATTTCTAATTGTTGTCCATTTTCCTTCTTTCCTGGCTTCTTTTACCTTTTGAACTTCCTTCCTTAATTCAACTTGGTCTTCTAGAATGAGGTCTTCATTTATAAATATTCTTGACCCTTTTAAGCTTGGAGATTTACTGAGTATGCTATATTTATGATCATTACAACTTACTTTGACATAGATCAACCTATCTTTGTGATCAATTGTTTTTCATGGCCTCTTTGCTTCTATGAGGTAAGTTGTATCAATTTGTGATTTATTATTTAATTATTATTTTACTATTCCTAGTGTATCCTCATCTTCTTGTTCTTTTATACAAAACATTATGAGGTACAAGGCTCTTTTGTTATGCTCATGGTCGAGTTTGATTAGCTTATTCATTTCCTCTTTGATGAGTTTGATAACCAATTTGTTTTCCATATTACCAAGGGTTAAATTGTTGGTTAGTTTTTCTTCTAGCTCTTTAATCCTATCTCTCAAGTTGTGATTTTCTTCAACCTCTCCTTCTTGGGTTGATTTTTGTTGGGTATGTGTTATATTCTTTGCACGAGTAGTAGTGTTTGGGTGCCTGCATTGGGTGCGCAGGGGGGTTAGAGGGGGGTGCAGGGGTTCGGGGGCAGCGCCCCCGAAATAAATTTTTTGGGCCAACATATTTCCGGGACCACATGATATTAGGTGGTTTTTGGCACATGGGTTTTGCCGATGGTTTTCTATTTCCGGTTAAGGAATTAGGGTTTTGGACTAATCCAGGTCATTCGGTTAGGGTTTTGGATGCCGCTGGCTCCTATATGTATATTGTATTGTAAACAATGTAACACAATGTGTATCAATATAATATATG
>ML783148.1:338382-348596 GCA_009831015.1 Picea engelmannii | reverse complement strand
TTAGATAGATTCGAAAGAAATTCAGTGTCCATGATAAGCACTTTTCTGTCTAGGGTTAAGGTCAAGCCTTAGAGGTCGATCTACTTGTCCGCAGGCAGATTTTCCTACAACAGAGTCGTTGCACCTTTGATTTTTCTGGTTTTATATAGGGTACATACCTCAGCAACTCGAGGAATGTGCTGACATATTGCTCTATGGTGAGTTGCCCCAGCTTGAGTTCATAGAATTCTTTATTCTTTTCGTTGAAATAATTTTCCGACAGATACTTCTTCCTGAAGTATTTCTCAAACCGTTCCCAAGATAGGTCTTCTTTGTGAATCCCTTTTACATTCTTAAGGTCTTCCCACCAAATGGGAGCCTTTCCATTCAAGTTGAAAGTGGCTACTCGGGCCTTCAAGTTTTCTGAGAAGTCATGGACTCTGAAATACTTCTTCAGTCCAAGCAGCCAGGCCTCCACTTCCTCCCCCTTCTTTATTTCACCGTCGAAAGAGGGTGGTTTGGCCTTCTTGAATTCTTCGAGATTATGACTTTTGGAATGCTTTCTCTTCTTTCGTTTTCTTCGGGAATAAGAAATAGTTATGGTACTAGAATATCCCTCCGAGTTGCCAGTTTCCTTTCCATAGGAATCATCCGACGCTTGTTCCTTATCTCTAGGGTGGACCTTTCTCAAGGTGCTCTCCTCAGTGTGGCGACTTAAAAGACCACGTTTTTGTATCTCAGGTGGACTTTGACTTTTATTTTTCTTTCGTCGGTCCACGTGACTGGTGTCAGGTTCATGTTGCAATTGTCTTTGTATGTCGGATAAACTCTACAACAAGACTTCATTAATTTCTTTTTGCTTCTCTTTCTCTTTTATCAACCTCTCGTTGTCGGCCTTGTAGCTCTCTAGTTCAACCATGAGACTCCTCACAGTCTCAACTAGATTTGGAGGGGTCTCTACCGCCCTCCTTTTGTCAGACTCTTCCTCTCTATTGTGCGAGCCATCCCCCACTTCGTGGTGCATCATCATTCTATGCATCTGTAGTTTTGTAACATCCCTCTCTGGCGCACTGAGAAAACTTATTCTTTGAGGACACTTGCTCCCAAGTGATCTGGACTTTTATGATGTTAAAACATTTATCCTTGATTATGATGCGTTATGATAGATGACATGATGTTTTACTACTTTGACGTAGACAGGTGCTTTGACTCAGTTTTATTGAGTGTGCGGGGTTTTGGACCTTGAGGATGCAGAGGCATCAGTGGAACCCCTTGGACTCCGGATTGAGTTAGGGAGTGTGTTATTTGGGTTGATTTATTTACTGTGATATTTCATTGATATGATGATATGATGTTGACATGTTCTGACACGATTGTTGATGATGCAGGCTGATGATAGCTTTTTGACCAGACTCACATATGGAGTAAAGGGGCCACACACGATTTTCAGAGAGGTTGAGGGAGAGGTGTGGACAAAAACCCTGCCACAGCCTACTACCACTTCCGCCGTGGCTCGAACTGTAGGTTAACAATTACCTAGTTCGAGAGGATCCATGATGCCGTGAGGGAAGACTGCGACAGTCGCTCACAATGATTCTAAGGGGTGTGCAATAAGGTGGGGGCCTTATTCCTTAGAGCCCTTAGTCTCCCACAAGTTCACCTGGCGGAGTGTTGAATCCAGGGGTTATAGATGTCTACCAATCAGTTAAGTCGGCGAGTGGCACCCTTGGAGGACGTGGTGCATCCTGAAGGGCACGTCGCACAAAAGAAACACAAGTTGGTGAGTGGCACCCTTGGAGTACGTGGTGCATCCTGAAGGGCACGTCGCGCAAAAGAAACAAATGAGGCGAGTGGCACCCTTGGAGCACGTGGTGCATCCTGAAGGGCACGTTGCATTGATGTTGAGGAAGAAACAAACCTAGAAGGCCCTAAGACATTAACACCTTAAGAAATTCTTAAAACGACTCCCCTAAAAAATTGTCGCCCAGTTCAAAATCTAAACCTAAGTCTAAAAACTTCTCTAAGATAAAATTTCGATTAACCTTAAGAAAAAGACCCTATAAAACTAAAAATAAAGTTGTAAACTAAAACCCACTTAAGTAATGGTTTTAGTCTTCTTGAATTTAGGGGGGTAAAGTGAAGAGAGGGATAAATTAATTGAAATCCGTGGTTTTAAATTGTAAAGAAGAAATAAAATTATTTAACGTGTGGGAGTATAAAAAGTTATGAATTTAAAAATAAAAATGAAAAGATTAAGTAGCGCATTTACCTTTTTGGTTTTTAAAAAAAAAGGGGAAAGAAAGGGAATAATAAAAATAGGGAAACTAAGTAATAAAGGAAACTTAATAAAGGAAAGAAGGGGACATAGGGTAAAAAGCAAGTCAACATAGTAAGGAATCTACAATTAAGAACTTTCTAAAATAAACTAAATTTAGCAACTTCATTTTAGGGAAATTTATTAAAAGCATGTAAGGGGATCTAGGAACACCTAGGAGTAATTTTAGGAGCGACTCTAGGTGGGTGAGGGAAATGAGCCTTTTAATAAATTTAAAGAAAATAATTTTGGAGAAACGTGGGGGATGAATGACACTTGTACGACAGAGAATTTTTAGAGGGTTTTCATTAAAACTTAAAATAAATGTGATTTAGGAAAGTTGGTGGGTCTCAAAACTCTATAAAAGAAAAGGGAGATGAGGAAGAAACATGGATCGGTTGTTAGCGTAACGTTACGCTGCTGGATTGTGACTTGACTGATTGCTTGTGAGGAGTTGGGATTTTCTCATCTCGGATTAGAGTGGTAGCTCAGCCTTGCGAGGTGAGCTGGGAAGCTAGACTTACCTTCTGGATTTGTGTGGCCCCTTTGTGGCTCGGGGGGCTAAGGGGGAAGCAGAGTACCCCTAGCGATTGGCTGGGAGGTATCGGTGTAGTCTCTGCGGTCGCCGAGCAGGAGCGGCACGGAGCGCGGGACGTCATCTGAAGTGGGCGATAGGCAACAATATGATTTTTATTTCTGGTAGAGTAGAAAGAATTGGATATATGGTTAGATCTTCATGTGTTTTAATGGGTAAACTGACTTTTAGTTTCATGACTGAGTTTTATAGCTTGGCTGTATGACTGTGCGTTGATGGTCCTTCCCTTCCTTTTATTTTTAAATTTCTAGACTGTGTTGATTTTCCTCCACTTGGTAGCTGCGGATGCCAATAACCCTTCTCGGTGTTTTTATGATGATAAATTCAGTGTGTTTGGTTAAAATATTTCTCGGCACTGCTGCTATACATCTCTACGTTTGTGTTTTTCGCTAAAAGATTTCTGTAATGAAGTTTCGTTTGGAAATTGTAAAGATTTGCTATGCATTGCTGAAATGAAGTTTGTTTGGAAATTGTAATGAAGTTTAGGAATGAGATTTTATGCTCTGAAATTTACTTACTGTCATTATATTCAGATCTGGAAATAAGGCCTTTGTTAAATGAATGGTTGCGAGTTAATAAATTTTTTAAAAACCTACTGTCTCCTACCTCTGCGAATGAAATGATTTACCTCTGTTTTTAATAGATAAGAAAAGAAAATTTTGATTCCGTTCATTGATGGGCGAATGGAAAATTGTTCTGTCCCCCTTCATCACAGGAATTTTCACCGAAAAATCTCGTTCTGGCATTTCAGTAAAGAAAAATCTCATTCTGGCATGTCATGTAAAATTTTTCGTTTGGGTGTTCTCGTGTAAATTTTGATCTGGCATTTACGTAAAAATTTTCTTCTTCAAGGCGTTCTCTTGCCTTCATCCGTGGGTTAAGGGTTGAGTTTTTCCTGTACCTTTTTCCTGAGCGAATCCTTGGGGAAAATCTAAATGGGTGCTCCCTTTTCTAAGGGAATTCCCCACCTGTGCATCCCCTATCTGGAGAGAAGGCCCCTTCTTCTAGTGCGTCCATTTCAAGAGGGTTTGAACCAGCGCGTCCATCCCAGATTTCCTTCTTTGGCATCTTAGTTTTACCAGATCTAAGACCACGACTGATGGCTCTCCCTTCATTCGCCCTCTAGCTGTCATTGCCCCCTTGGATTACCGAAAGCTCAAACAACGTGTTATATTCACCCACGAAATTTTTCCTTGATTTTTGTCGTCGATTTGCTAAATTGAAAACCTCTGACAGCTGTAATGATTATCTTGCTTGGTTGTATTGTGGGTGGTTCTTGAGTAGACGCTGTAGAAAATTTTATTGCACTGAATTTTCTTAGTTACTGTCTCCGAGAATGTAACGGGCATATTGTTTAGGGTAATCCATGGTTTAGCCATGAATTAAGTAAATAATAACTGAAGGACTGACTGAGATGACAGTGGAATAGCAGTAAATCTTTAATGCCGATAGGAATTGCTGATTGGTAGATTTTAGAGCGTCTCATTGACCAACTTAAATTGATTAGATAGATATGGAACCGCAGTGTTATTTTATGGGTTCCAGTCCATACTCCGTTTGTGACCTGACTGTGTGTCTGGCAGCCAGTTAATTTGATTTTAGATTATGGTGTTAAGTCGAATTAGGATTAGAGATAAAAATGTTAATTTGCTTAAATCTCTGTTTTAACTGTTCATCATCCTTGAATCGATTGATTGAGTTTAGTGATTTTTGAATGTTGCGAAGGTTCGGCATTCTAAGCCTCGATTAAAGTCAAATTCTTGCCTTAATTAATAACTCATAACTAATCCTTTTTAAATAAATGAATGAGTTAATATATTGGGATATTGCGTTAATTATAAATTAATGATTTGCCATAATTGATAGTCTACAGCCATTTGTTATTCTGGATCAAATTTGATTAAGCTAATGATTTTAGATGTTGTGTCATTTATGGCTTACATTAGAAATAAATGTTAATTTTTGCCTAGATGATAAATCCCATGTTTCATTTTTATTTATAATTAATAAATGAGTTAAGTTGATTCAGAATATTACTTTAACTATAAATTAAATGTAAGGTTCTTGCCATATGAAGAAGGTTATATGAAGCAATGATAATTTAGGAATGTGAGTTCCTTATTTGTACATGCAATGTTTTTGTCGTGTAAGGTTAATTCTGTTTTAGGGCTTTGTCATCGCACCATAAGACAATGTAAGGATAGTGTTAGATAATAGGGAGGTATTTTTATATTGGTTCGCACACTGATTTTAATAAGCCAGGCAGTGTTGATTATGTTTTAGGGAAATGATACTGAAATTTAAAGCAATTGTAATGATGATGTTAGCTATTGGGGAATGAAGTTTTATGTTATATATTGCAAGGTCAAATGGGTATAATTTAAAATGTTGTGTTGTCTTATTGTAAGTTACTATAATATATTGCATTGGTAATCATACAAGAAGCACATAGATGATTATTTTATTGTTAGTCATTTTACTTTAAAAACATGATGTTGTTAGAGTAGTATGGTAAGGGGAGTAGGATTTTATTATATTGACAACACACAAGATGAAATGTGAATAATATTTATTGGCAAGGTTAGTAAAGGAAATATTGTTGTTATCATTGTGGGGTTGTGGTTGAAGGTTGTCGAATTGTTAACATAGAAGAATGCAATGTCTTAAACTAAGTACAAGGGGTCATGGTAATAAGGTATGATAACTAATTGATTTGTATTATTGTTAGGTATGGATTTGGCAACTTGTGAACTAATGAAAAATTATAGGGAATCTTGGATCGGTAATTGATGCTATTTGAGTTGTGGTTAATGCCTTGTCCTAATGATGGTTGGTTGTGGTCAGAGTCCATTCGGGTTGCGGTTTCTGTAGTCGTTATGGTAATTACTTAAATATTGTTGTATGCGGTTGTAATCATTTTATTGCTTGGTTAGTTTGTCGGGCGGGATGTAGACACCTCCATGTAGCCTCAGTATATAAGTCTGTGTGTGTGATTTTTCCTGTGTAAAAAATCCAGTGCCGTATCAAGAGTCTCAGGCCCTTTAAAGGCAGGATTTCCACTCTTGCGACACACTTGACGAAGATTACTAGTTTCTACCTGAGCAGTCGGCCAGGAGCCTATCTGACCTTCTCTCTCTCCGGAGCAGAGAACTAAGATTAAACGTCCTGCTTTCCTATGCAGAAATAGTAAAATCTACTACTATGGATTCTTCCCTCTGTGTTCGTATGGTACCTAACCTAGTATGTCGTTTATTACTTGCAGTTACTTGTTCTGTGCCTTAAGTCTTCTTGTGGTGATCATCTTGGTTGCGTCTTGTTGGTTGTCGGGTGGCGACGTAGAGTCAAGTGTGTCTGTTCCCTTTTTACACACGCGCACACACTTTTAAAAACAAAAAAAAATTGTGCACCTGTATCGGAGTTGTTGTCGTGACGAGGAGGTTGTTACACATGGTATCAAAGCCGGTTCGACCCGCGGATTGGGGTTCGCTACGACTTTCGTTGACATGATTTGATTGATTATACTGTTGTTGATTGAGTTGATTGTGTGCATGCAGGTAATCATGGTTAGAGGACGTCGCGAAGGCAGACGACGGGGTGCTAGGGGAGGAGGCGTGATGCCTCCAGTAGCATCCATGCCTGAGGGGTCTAATCCCTAGGGAGGCGAGCAGGTTCTCGGATAGGAGAAGATAGCAGTTGGAGACGTTGTTGGGATGATGAGTTCTTTTCAGCACATGTCCAAGGCATTGATCAGCTGATTGGACAGAGACGAGGCCAAGGCGTCAGCACCCACTGAGGTTCCACCGCGCGCACTGGCCGTTATCGATAGCATTCACCATGAACTCGAGAAGGTTAAATTTCCCGAGTTCTTTGGTGCCCCGGATGGTACTGTCGCCGAGGCATTGTTGGAGAATATCGCGATGTGCTTCGCACTTCGCGATTATACCTCCAACATGAAGGTCTGCATGGCGGTCTTTCAACTGAAGGGGAGCACTCTTCTATGGTGGAATACGCTCCTGCCATAGTTGAACATGGTCGTCAAAGACGTGTCATGGGAACTGTTCAAGGAACGGTTCCGGGAGAGGTACCTTTCAGAGGAATTCATCGAGCGTCAGCTCAATGAGTTCAATGCATTACGACAGGGAGGTCGTACGGTGCCCGTGTACGAGGCACATTTTATGGAGCTACTCCAGTATGCTCTGCACCTTAACACTGAGAAGCTCAAGGTCAAATGGTTCATGTTTGGCCTTAACGGCAGCCTGCGTGCGAAGGTTAGGATCTTGATGCCTCAAACATTGCACGACGATGTCCAAAAGGCCCTCATAGCAGAGGAGGAGCTTATCAGTGGGGGTCAGACCAGGACTCCGGCGAGACCAACAGAGAAAGGTTCATTTGGAACGCCGCAGCACCAGACACCAGTGAGACATATGCTAGGATATCGTGGCTTCCAGAGGGGATCCACTTTCACTGCACCTCGACAACTGCCACCTCAGAAGCGGACACATTATCGGGGACCACAGCACCAGCAGTAGCGCCGCCCGCAGCAGCAGCAGTTTAGGCCTGTTCAGCAGAACATACCTGGATTCCAGGCCGGTGGGCTGTCATCTTCTACTTCGGGCACTAGGACTACTGGGCCGAAGAAGGGGTGTTGGATGTGTGGGGAGCCACACTACCAGCATGATTGTCCTGTGGAGAGGACTAGGACATCCGGATCAGCCGGACCCACTACAGTGGGAGATATGGGCAAGGCCCATCGGATTCATGCAACGGTGAATAACCACCAGGCAGAGCACCAGTCGACTGTGCTCGAGACAACAGGTACTGTCACTGACTGGACCCTTAGTATTTTGATAGACCTAGGTGCTACTGAGAGTTTCATTTCTGGTGCAGTGCTAAAAAGGATTAAGGTAAAGGCAACCGAACAGGATGAGTTTAGCTTCATGGAGATGGATTTGGGAGCCAAACAGAAGGTTGGAGGAAAGGTTACGGGTTGTGCCCTTAACCTGGGAGAGTTTGTCACAAGGGTCAACTTGTACGTCATGATCTTAGGATCTTATGATGTCGTGATCGGTATGGATTGGTTGGAATCGCATGAGGCGATACTCAACTGTAAGACAAAACGATTGAGCTTGGTTGATGACGAAGGACAGAGATGTGTGATTGTAGGATGGAACCAGGGAGTATCCCTGAGGTTCGTCTCTTCCTTATAGTTACGGAAGAGTATCCACAAGGGGTGCAAGCTTTATGCGATCCTCGCGCTAAACGAAAAGGGAGTAGCGGAAGGTCTAGAACACCTTCCGTTGGTGAAGGAGTTTGCAGACGTATTTCCAAAGGAGTTGCATGGTATGCCACCAGAAAGGGAACTGGAGTTTACCATAGACCTGAAACCGGGGACCGAACTGATAGCAAGAACACCTTATCAGATGTCGACCCCAGAGTTGCAAGAGTTTAAAATGCAACTGAAGGAGTTGCTGGACCTGGGACTGATACACCCTATGTGTCAAAGTGGGGTGCACCCGTTATTTTCATTCGAAAGAAGGATGGATCGTGGAGGCTTTGCATTGACTACCATCAACTGAACAAGGCTACGATCAAGAATCAGTATCCCTTACCAAGAATTGATGATCTGTTTGATCAAATGAAGGGTGCGACGGTGTTCTCAAAGATCGATTTGCGATCAAGGTATCACCAGTTACAGATCAAGGAGGATGACGTCCCTAATACCACCTTTAAGACGAGATTTGGACATTACGAGTTTACTATTTTACCATTTGGATTGACAAACGCCCCAGGGGTATTCATGAGTTTGATGAATAGGGTGTTTCGCGAGTACTTGGACAAGTTCATCCAAGTATTCATTGACGATATCTTGATCTACTCTCGGATGATGGAGGAGCATGACGAGCACTTGCGCTTGGTACTACAGTGTCTACGAGAGCACAAATTGTATGGGAAGTTGTCCAAATGCTCTTTTTATCAATCGAGGATTCACTACTTAGGGCATGTCATCTCCAGCGAAGGCATTGTCATGGATCCAGCAAAGGTTGAGGCTATTATGGAATGGACTACGCCAACGAATGTCACAGAAGTGCGTAGTTTTATGGGATTAGCAGGATACTATGGATGGTTTGTCGAGGGATTTTCGAAGGTAGCAAATCCGATCACGGAATTGCAGAATAAAATGAGAAGTTTGTCTGGACGGAGAAATGCGCAGAAGCATTTCGGAGGCTTAAAGAGTTGTTGACAACAGCGCTTCTACTAAAGGTCCCTGACATGGACGCAGACTTCTTGGTATGCACTGACGCATCCAAGGAAGGTTTAGGCGGAGTCTTGATGCAAGACGGATGGGTGATTGCTTACATTTCAAGGAAACTAAGAAGGAATGAGAAGAACTACGTGACGCACTATTTGGAGTTATTGGCCATCGTATATGCCTTGAAGGTTTGGAGACACTACCTTGTTGGATAAAAATTTGAATTAAAGACTGATAATTGTGGACTACAACACATTTTTACGCAAAGCGACCTGAACGCGCGACAACGACATTGGTCGGAATTGCTTAGCGAGTACGACTTCGAGATTACTTACATAAAGGGAACAGTGAACCGAGTGGCTGATGCTTTGAGTCAGAGACCACGCATATTTTCGGTGTTGCCTCTTTAGACGAATCTACGTGAGAAGATTCTCACTTTACAGCGTGACGATGACTAGTACAAAGAAGTCAAGGATTTTATCAGGCAAAACACAATGATGGTACCATGATATGAGGGATTTTATTTTGATAGCGACAGGTTATTGAGATTTAGAGGTTGGATTTATGTACCGTCAAACGACGAGTTAAGGATGTTGATCCTGAGCGAGGCTCATAGAGCAGTTTACATGGCTCACCTGGGAGTCACGAAGATGAGGGTAGACCTTAAACCCTTATTCTTTTGGAAGGGAATGAAGGCCGACATAGTCAACTTTGTGGCCAAATGTCTAAAGTGTCAGCAGATAAAGGCTTAACATAGACACCCGACAGGATTACTTCAACCACATGCAATTCCAGAATCAAAATGGGAAGTTATTTCAATGGATTTTATTGTCGGAGTGCCACTGACGGCAAGGGGACACGATTCGATTTTTGTGGTAGTAGACACTCTGATGAAGAGTGCTCACTTTATTCCTATGTGTACGACATATCAGGCACCTGACATAGCGAGAGTTTTCATCAGTGAGATTGTGAGGCTGCATGGCGTGCCTAAAAAGATTATATCCGATCAAGGATCGGTGTTTACTGGACGATTTTGGACGAGTTTCCAAGAGGCCTTGGGAACCCAACTTAATTTT
>ML783148.1:328082-338332 GCA_009831015.1 Picea engelmannii | reverse complement strand
CTGACAGATAGACTGAATGAATGAACCAAACCTTGGAAGACATGTTGCACATGTACGTGATGGACCAACAAAAGCGTTGGGAGGAATTCTTGCCTCTAGTAGAGTTCGCTTACAACAACAGTTACCAGAGCACCATTAAGATGGTGCCTGTTGAGTTTCTTTATGGGTGACCGTGTTAGACATGCTTGAGTTGGGATCGACTTGAGGATAGGGTCCTGGTGGGACCATAAGCGATCCAAGAAATGGAAGAGAAAATGCAAACCATAAGACAAAGGATTAAGGAAGCGCAGGATCGATAGAAGAGTTATGTCGATGTGCACCGAGTCGACTGTAGTTACGAGGTCGGCAACCGAGTCTTCTTTTGGGTTAAACCGCATAAGAGTTCGATCAAGTTTGGAAAGGGAGCTAAACTCTCTCCTAGGTTCGTGGGACCTTTCGAGATTGTAGAGAGAAAGGGGCCCATGGCCTATTGACTAGCCTTGCCTGATTCTTTAAGGCATATGCACGATGTATTTCATGTATCTTTTTTGAGACATTATATTAGTGATCCTACACACGTGATTGACATGAGTTCCTTCCAGGTATTGGACAAGGGAGCGCTCACGACTGAGTCGGTCCGCATCTTAGATCATCGTGTTCGACAGTTGCGACGTCGAACGGTAGATCAAGTCAAGGTCCAGTGGGACAGTTATAGTCCACACTCGACGACCTGGGAGGACGCATATGATATGCGCCAGCACTTCCCATTTTTGTTTGATAGATAGACTTATGATACTATGGTACTTTTATTTCAGCATTCATACTGAGAAACTTCGGGACAAAGTTTAGACCAAGAGGGGGTGTATGTAACATCCCACTCTGGTGCACTGAGAAAACTTATTCTTTGAGGACACTTGCTCGCAAGTGATCTGGACTTTTATGATGTTAAAACATTTATCCTTGATTATGATGTGTTATGATAGATGACATTATGTTTTACTAATTTGACATAGATAGGTGCTTTGACTCAGTTTTATTGAGTGTGCAGGGTTTTGGACCTTGAGGATGCAAAGGCATCAGTGGAACCCCTTGGACTCCGGATTGAGTCAGGGAGTGTGCTATTTGGGTTGATTTATTTACTGTGATATTTCATTGATACGATGATATGATGTTGACATGTTCTGACACGATTGTTGATGATGCAGGCTGACGATAGCTTGCTGACCAGACTCACATATGGAGTAAAGGGGCCACACACGATTTCCAGAGAGGTTGAGGGAGAGGTGTGGACAGCAGCCCTGCCACAGCCTACTAGCAATCCCGTCGTGGCTCGAACTGTAGGTTAACAATTACCTAGTTCGAGAGGATCCACGATGTCGTGAGGGAAGACTGCGAAAGTCGCTCACGATGATTCTAAGGGGCGTGCAATAAGGTCGGGGCCTTATTCCTTAGAGCCCTTAGTCTCCCACAAGTTCACCTGGCGGAGTGTTGACTCCAGGGGTTATAGATGTCTACCAATCAGTCAAGTCGGTGAGTGGCACCCTTGGAGTACGTGGTGCATCCTGAAGGGCACGTCATGCAAAAGAAACACAAGTTGGCGAGTGGCACCCTCAGAGCACGTGGTGCATCCTGAAGGGCACGTCGTGCAAAAGAAACGAACGAGGCGAGTGGCACCCTTGGAGCACGTGGTGTGTCCTGAAGGACACGTCGCATTGATGTTGAGGAAGAAAAAAACCTAGAAGGCCCTAAGACATTAACGCCTTAAGAAATTCTTAAAACGACTCCCCTAAACAATTGTCGTCCAGTTCAAAATCTAAACCTAAGTCTAAAAACTTCTCTAGGATAAAATTTCGATTAACCTTAAGAAAAAGACCCTATAAAAATAAAAATAAAGCTGTAAACTAAAACCCACTTAAGTAATAGTTTTAGTCTTCTTGAATTTAGGGGGGTAAAGTGAAGAGAGGGATAAATTAATTGAAATCCGTGGTTTTAAATTCTAAAGAAGAAATAAAATTATTTAACGTGTGGGAGTATAAAAAGTTATGAATTTAAAAATAAAAATGAAAATATTAATTAGCGCATTTACCTTTTTGGTTTTAAAAAAAAAAAGGGAAAGAAAGGGAATAATAAAAATAGGGAAACTAAGTAATAAAGGAAACTTAATAAAGGAAAGAAGGGGACATAGGGTAAAAAGCAAGTTAACATAGTAAGGAATCTGCAATTAAGAACTTTCTAAAATAAACTAAATTTAGCAACTTCATTTTAGGGAAATTTATTAAAAGCATGTAAGGGGATCTAGGAACACCTAGGAGTAATTTTAGGAGCGACTCTAGGTGGGTGAGGGAAATGAGCCTTTTAATAAATTTAAAGAAAATAATTTTGGAGAAACGTGGGGGATGAATGACACTTGTACGACAGAGAATTTTTAGAGGGTTTTCATTAAAACTTAAAATAAATGTGATTTAGGAAAGTTGGTGGGTCTCGAAACTCTATAAAAGAAAAGGGAGATGAGGAAGAAAGGGGGTTCGGTTGTTAGTGTAACATTACACTGCCGGATTGTGACTTCACTGATTGCTTGTGAGGAGTTGGGATTTTCTCAGCTCAGATTGGAGTGGTAGCTCGGCCTTGCGAGGCGAGCTGGGAAGCTAGACTTACCTTCTGGATTTGTGTGGCCCCTTTGCGGCTTAGGGGGATAATGGGGAAGTAGAGTACCACTAGAGATTGGCTGGTAGGTACCGATGTAGTCTCTGCGGTCGACGAGCAGGAGCGGCATGGAGCACAGGACGCGGCACAGAGCGCGGGACGTCATCCGAAGTGGGCGATAGGAAACGGTATGATTTTTATTTCTGGTAGAGTAGAAAGCATTGGATATATGGTTAGATCTGCATGTGTTTTAATGGGTAAACTGATTTTTAGTTTCATGACTGAGTTTTATAGCTTGGTTGTATGACTTTGCGTTGATGGTCCTTCCCTTCCTTTTATTTTTAAATTTGTAGACTGTGTTGATTTTCCTCCACTTGGTAGCTGCGGATGCCAATAACCCTTCTCGGCATTTTTATGATGATAAATTCTTTGCGTTTGGTTAAAATATTTCTCGGCATTGCTTCTATACATCTCTGCGTTTGTGTTTTTGGCTAAAAGATTTATGTAATGAAGTTTCGTTTGGAAATTGTAAAGATTTGCTATGCATTGCTGAAATGAAGTTTGTTTGGAAATTGTAATGAACTTTAGGAATGAGATTTTACGCTCTGAAATTTACTTACTGCTGTTATATTCAGATCTGGCAATAAGGCCTCTGTTAAATGAATGGTTGTGAGTTAATAATTTTTTAAAAAACCTGCTGTCTCTTACCTCTGCGAATGAAATGATTTACCTCTATTTTTAATAGATAAGAAAAGAAAATTTTGATTTTGTTCATTGATGGGCGAATGGAAAATTGTTCTGTCCTCCTTCATCACAGGAATTTTCACCGAAAAATCTCGTTCTGGCATTTCAGTAAAGAAAAATCTCGTTCTGGCATGTCGTGTAAAAATTTTCGTTTGGGCGTTCTCGTGTAAATTTTGATCTGGCGTTTACGTAAAAATTTTCTTCTTCAAGGCATTTTCTTACCTTCATCCGTGGGTTAAGGGTTGAGTTTTTCCTGTGCCTTTTTCCTGATCGAATCCCTAGGGCGAATCTAAATGGGCGCTCCCTTTTCTGAGGGAATTCCCCGCCTGTGCATCCCCTATCTGGAGAGAAGGCCCCTTCTTCTGGTGCATCCGTTTTAGGAGGGTTTGAACCAGCGTGTCCATCCCAGATTTCCTTCTTTGGCATCTTATTTTTACCGGATCTAAGACCACGACTGTTGGCTCTCCCTTCGTTCACCCTCTAGCTTTCATTGCCCCCTTGGATTACCGAAAGCTCAAAGGGCGTGTTACAGTCACCCATGAAAGTTTTCCTTGATTTTTGCCGTCGATTTGCTAAATTGAAAACCTCTGACAGCTATAATGATTATCTTGCTTGGTTGTAGTGTGGGTGGTGCCTGAGTAGACACTGCAAAAAAATTTATTGCACTGAATTTTCTGAGTTACTGTCTCCGGGAATGTAACGGGTAGATTGTTTAGGGTAATCCATGGTTTAGCCATGAATTAAGTAAATAATAACTGAAGGACGGACTGAGATGACAGTGGAACAGCAGTAAATCTTTAATGCCGATAGGAATTGCTGATTGGTAGATTTCAGAGCATCTCATTGACCAAATTAAATTGATTAGATAGATATGGAGTTGCAGTGTTATTTTATGGGTTCCAGTCCAGACTCCGTTTGTGACCTGACTGTGTGTCTGGCAGCCGGTTAATTTGATTTTAGATTATGGTGTTAAGTCGAATTAGGATTAGAGATAAAAATGTTAATTTTCTTAAATCTCTGTTTTAACTGTTCATCATCCTTGAATCGATTGATTGAGTTTAGTGATTTTTGAATGTTGTGAAGGTTCGGCATTCTAATCCTTGATTAAAGTCAAATTCTTGCCTTAATTAATAAATCATAACTAATCCCTTTCAAATCAATGAATGAGTTAATAGATTGGGATATTGCGTTAATTATAAATTAATGATTTGCCATAATTGATAGTCTACAGCCATTCGTTATTCTAGATTAAATTTGATTAAGCTAATGATTTTAGATGTTGATTCATTTATGGCTTAAATTAGAAATAAATGTTAATTTTTGCCTAGATGATAAATCCCATCTTTCATTTTTATTTATAATTAATAAATGAGTTAAGTTGATTCAGAATATTACTTTAACTATAAATTAAATGTAAGGTTCTTGCCATATGAAGAAGGCTATATGAAGCAATGATAATTTAGGAATGTGAGTTCCTTATTTGTACATGCAATGTTTTTGTCGTGTAAGGTTAATTCTGTTTTAGGGCTTAATCATCACAGCATAAGACAATGTAAGGATAGTGTTAGATAATAGGGAGGTATTTTTATATTGGTTCGCACACTGATTTTAATAAGCCAGACAGTGTTGATTATGTTTTAGGGAAATGATACTGAAATTTAAAGAAATTTAAAGCAGTTGTAATGATGATGTTAGCTATTGGGGAATGAAGTTTTCTGTTATATATTGCAAGGTCAAATGGGTATAATTTGAAATGTTGTGTTGTCTTATTGTAAGTTACTATAATATATTGCATTTGTAATCATACAAGAATCACAGAGATGATTATTTTATTGTTAGTCATTTTACTTTAAAAACATGATGTTGTTAGAGTAGTATGGTAAGGGGAGTGGGATTTTATTATATTGACGACACACAAGATGAAATGTGCATAATATTTATTAGCAGGGTTAGTAAAGGAAATATTGGTGTTATCATTGTGGGGTTGTGGTTGAAGGTTGTCGAATTGTTAACATAGAAGAATGCAATGTCTTAAACTAAGTACAAGGGGTCATTGGTAATAAGGTATGATAACTAATTGATTTGTATTGTTGTTAGGGATGGATTTGGCAACTTGTGAACTAATGAAAAATTATAGGGAATATTGGATCGGTAATTGATGCTATTTGAGTTGTGGTTAATGCCTTGTCCTAATGATGGTTGGTTGTGGTCGTAGTCCATTCGGGTTGCGGTTTCTGTAGTTGTCATGGTAATTATTTAAATATTGTTGTATGCGGTTGTAATCATTTTATTGCTTGGTCAGTTTGTCGGGCGGGATGTAGACACCTCCATGTAGCCTCAGTATATAAGTCTGTGTGTGTGATTTTTCCTGTGTAAATAATCCAGTGACGTATCAAGAGTCTCGGGCCCTTTAAAGGCAGGGTTTCCACTCTTGCGACACACCTGATGGAGATTACTAGTTTCTGCCTGAGCAATCGGCCAGGAGCCTATCTGACCTTCTCTCTCTCCGGAGCAGAGAACTAAGATTAAATGCCCTGCTTTCCTGTGCAGAAATAGTAAAATCTACTACTATGGATTCTTCCCTCTGTGTTCGTACGGTACCTAACCCAGTATGTCATTTATTGCTTGCAGTTACTTGTTGTGTGCCTTAAGTCTTGTTGTGGTGATCATCGTGGTTGCATCTTTTTGGTTGTCGGGTGGCGACGTAGAGTCAAGTGTGTCTGTTCCCTTTTTACACACGCGCACACACTTTTAAAAAAAATAAAATGTGTGCACCTGTATCGGAGTTGTTGTCGTGATGAGGAGGTTGTTACACATGGTATCAGAGACGGTTCGACTCGCGGCTTGGGGTTCACTATGACTTTCGTTGACATGATTTGATTGATTATACTGTTGTTGATTGAGTTGATTGTGTGCGTGCAGGTAATCATGGTTAGAGGACATCGTGGAGGCAGACGACGGGGTGCTAGGGGAGGAGGCGTGATGTCTCCAGTAGCATCCACGCCTGAGGGGTATAACCCCCAGGGAGGCGAGCAGGTTCTCGGACAGGAGCAGATAGCAGTTGGAGACGTTGTTGGGATGATGAGATCTTTTCAGCGCATGTCCAAGGCATCGATTAGCCAATTGAAAAGAGATGAGGCCAGGGCTCCGACACCCACTGAGGTTCCACCGCGCGCACCAGTCGTTACCGATAGAATTCACCGTGAACTCGAGAAGGTTAAATTTCCTGAGTTCTTTGGTGCCCCGGATGGCGTCGCCGCCGAGGCATGGTTGGAGAATATGGCGATGTGCTTCTCACTTCACGATTATAACTCCAACATGAAGGTATACATGGAGGTATTTCAATTGAAGGGGAGTGCCCTTCTATGGTGGAAGACGCTCCTGCCGCAGCTGAACATGGTCGTCAAAGACGTGTCATGGGAACTGTTCAAGGAACGGTTTCGAGAGAGGTACCTTTCAGAGGAATTGATCAAGCGTCAGCTCAATGAGTTCAACGCATTAAGACAGGGAGGTCGTATGGTGCTCAAGTACGAGGCATGTTTTATGGAGCTACTCTGGTATGCTTCGCACCTTAACACTGAGAAGCTCAAGGTCAACCAGTTCGTGTTTGGCCTTAATGGAAGCCTGCGTGCGAAGGTTAGGATCTTGATGCCTCAAACCTTGCACGATGTTGTCCAAAAGGCCCTCGTAGCAGAGGAGGAGCTTATCAGTGGGGGTCAGACCAGGACTCCAATGAGACCAACAGGGCAAGGTTCATCTGGAATGTCGCAACACCAGACACCAGTGAGACATACGCCGGGATATCGTGGCTTCCAGAGGGGATCCACTTTCATTGCACCTCGGTGACCACTGCCTCAACAACAGACACCTTATCGGGGACCACAGCACCAATAGCAGCGTCGCCCGTAGCAACAGCAGTTTAGGCCTGTTCAGTAGAACAGACCTAGATTCCAGGTCGGTGGGCCGTCATCTTCTACTTCGGGCACCAGGACTACTGGGCCAAAGAAGGGGTGTTGGACATTTGGGGAGCCACACTACCAGCGCGATTGTCCTGTGGAGAGGACCAGGGCATCCGGATCAGCCAGACCCACTACAGTGGGAGATATGGGAAAGGCCCATGAGATTCATGCAGCGGTGAATAACCGCCAGGCAGAGCACCAGTCGACTGTGCTCGAGACGATAGGTATTGTCGCTGACTAGACCCTTAGTATTTTGATAGGCCCAGGTGCTACTGAGAGTTTCATTTCTGGTGCAGCGCTAAAAAGGATTAAGGTAAAGGCAGCCGAACAGGATGAGTTTAGCTTCGTGGAGATGGCTTCGGGAGCCAAACAGAAGGTTGGAGGAAAGGTTACGGGCTGTGCCCTTAACCTGGGAGAGTTTGTCACAAGGGTCAACTTGTACATCATGATCTTAGGATCTTATGACGCCGTGATCGGTATGGATTGGTTGGAATCGCATGAGGTGATACTCAACTGTAAGATGAAATGGTTGAGCTTGGTTGATGACGAAGGACAGAGATGTGTGATTGTAGGATGGAACTAGGGAGTATCCCTGAGGTTTGTCTCTTCCTTACAATTACGGAAGAGTATGCGCAAGGGGTGCAAGATTTATGCGATCCTCGTGCTAAACGAAAAGGGAGTAGTAGAAGGTCTAGAACACCTTCCGGTGGTGAAGGAGTTTGCGGACGTATTTCCAGAGGAGTTTCCTGGGATGCCACCAGAAAGGGAACTGGATTTTACCATAGACCTGAAACCGAGGACCGAACTGATAGCAAGAACACCTTATCGGATGTCGACCCCGGAGTTGCAAGAGTTGAAAATGCAACTGTAGGAGTTGCTGGACCTGGGACTGATATGCCCTAGTTTGTCACCGTGGGGTGCACCAGTTATTTTCATTCAAAAGAAGAACGGATCGTGGAGGCTTTGTATTGACTACCGTCAACTGAACAACGCTACAATCAAGAATCAATATCCCTTACCAAGAATTAATGATCTGTTCGATTAAATGAAGGGTGCGACGGTGTTCTCAAAGATCGATTTGTGATCAGGGTATCACCAATTACGGATCAAGGAGGATGACGTCCCTAAGACCACCTTTAAGACGAGATTTGGACATTACAAGTTTACTGTTTTACCATTTGGATTGACAAAGTCCCCAGGGGTATTCATGATTTTGATGAACGGGGTGTTCCGCGAGTACTTAGACAAGTTTGTCCAAGTATTCATTGACGATATCTTGATCTACTCTCGGACGACGGAGGAGCATGATGAGCACTTGCGCTTGGTACTACAGTGTCTACGAGAGCACAAATTGTATGGGAAGTTGTCCAAATGCTCTTTTTATCAATCGAGGATTCACTACTTAGGGAATGTTATCTCCAGCGAAGGCATCGCTGTGGATCCAGCAAAGGTTGAGGCTATTATGGAATGGCTTGCGCCAACGAATGTCACAGAAGTGCATAGTTTTATGGGTTTAGCAGGATACTATCGATGATTTGTCGAGGGATTTTCAAAGGTAGCAAATCTGATCACAGAATTGCATAAGAAAAAAAAGAAGTTTGTCTGGACGGTGAAATGCGCGGAAGCATTTCGGAGGCTTAAAGAGTTGTTGACAACAGCGTCGATACTAAAGGTCCCTGACATGGACACAGAATTCTTGGTATGCACTGATTCATCCAAGGAAGGTTTAGGCGGAGTCTTGATGCAAGATGGACGGGTTATTGCTTACATTTCGAGGAAACTGAGAAGGCACGAGGAGAACTACGCGACACACGATTTGGAGTTATTAGCCATCGTATATGCCTTGAAGGTTTGGAGACACTACCTTGTTGGATAAAAATTTGAATTAAAGACTGATCATTGTGGACTACAACATATTTTTACGCAAAGCGACCTGAACGTGCAACAACGGCGTTGGTATGAATTGCTTAGCAAGTACGACTTCGAGATTACTTACATAAAGGGAACAGTGAACTGAGTGGCTGATGCTTTCAGTCGGAGACCACGCATCTTTTCGGTGTTGCCTGTTCAGATGAATCTACGTGAGAATATTCTCAATTTACAGCGTGACGATGACTGGTACAGAGAAGTCGAGGATTTTATCGGGCAAAACACAATGATGGTACCACGATATGAGGGATTTTATTTTGATAGCGATGGGTTATTGAGATTTAGAGGTCGGATTTACGTACCATCAACCAACGAGTTAAGGATGTTGATCCTGAGCGAGGCTCATAGAGAAGTTTACATGGCTCACCCGGGAGTCACGAAGATGAGGGCAGACCTTAAACCCTTATTCTTATGGAAGGGAATGAAGGCCGACATAGTCAACTTTATGGCCAGATGTCTAGAGTGTCAGCAGGTAAAGGTTGAACATAGACACCCGGCAGGATTACTTCAACCACATACAATTCTGGAATCGAAATGGGAAGTTATTTCGATGGATTTTATTTTCGGATTGCCACTGACGGTAAGGGGACACGATTCAATTTTTGTAGTAGTAGACACTCTGATGAAGAGTGCTCACTTTATTCCTGTGCGTACGATGTATCAGGCACCTTACATAGCGAGAGTTTTCATCAATGAGATTGTGAGGCTGAATGGCATGCCTAAGAAGATTATATCCGATCGAGGATCGGTGTTTACTGAACGATTTTGGATGAGTTTCCAAGAGGCCTTGGGAACCCAACTTAATTTTAGTACTGTGTATCACCCAGAGACTGACGGACAGACCGAACGAAAAAACCAAACCTTGGAAGACATGTTGCACATGTACGTGATGGACCAACAAAAGCGTTGGGAGGAATTCTTGCCTCTAGTAGAGTTCGCTTACAACAACAGTTACCAGAGCACCATTAAGATGGTGCCTTTTGAGTTTCTTTATGG
>ML783148.1:315722-328032 GCA_009831015.1 Picea engelmannii | reverse complement strand
AAGATGGTGCCTTTTGAGTTTCTTTATGGGCGACCGTGTCGGACGCCCTTGAGTTGGGATCGGCTTGAGGATAGGGTCCTAGTGGGACCAGAAGCGATCCAAGAAATGGAAGAGCAAATGCAAACCATAAGACAAAGGATTAAGGAAGCGCAAGATCGATAGAAGAGTTATGTCGATGCCCACCGAGTCGACCTTAGTTACGAGGTCGACGATCAAGTCTTCTTGCGGGCTAAACAACATAACAGTTCGATCAAGTTTGGAAAGGGAACTAAAATCTCTCCTAGGTTCGTGGGACCTTTCGAGATTGTGGAGAGAAAGGGGCCCGTGGCCTATCGACTAGCCTTGCCTGATTCTTTGAGGCGTATGCATGATGTATTTCATGTATCTGTTTTGAGACATTATATTAGTGATCCTACACATGTGATTGACATGAGTTCTTTGCAGGTATCGGACGAGGGAGTACTCACGGCTAAGTTGGCCCGCATCTTAGATCATCTCATTCAACAGTTATGACGTCGAACGGTAGATCAAGTCAAGGTCCAGTGGGACAGTTATAGTCCACACTCGGTGACCTAGGAGGACGCATATGATATGCGCCAGCAGTTCCCATTTTTGTTTGATAGATAGACTTATGATACTATTGTACTTTTCTTTCATCATTTATACTGAGAAACTTTGGGACGAAGTTTAGACCAAGAGGGGTGTATGTAACATCCCGCTCTGGTGCACTGAGAAAACTTATTCTTTGAGGACACTTGCCTGCAAGTGATATGGACTTTTATGATGTTAAAACATTTATCCTTGATTATGATGCGTTATGATAGATGACATGATGTTTTACTACTTTGATGTAGAGAGGTGCTTTGACTCAGTTTTATTGAGTGTGTAGGGTTTTGGACCTTGAGGATGCAGAGGCATCAGTGGAACCCCTTGGACTCCGGATTGAGTCAGGGAGTGTGCTATTTGGGTTGATTTATTTACTGTGATATTTCATTGATATGATGATATGATGTTGACATGTTTTGACATGATTGTTAATGATGCAGGCTGACGATATCTTGCCGACCAGACTCACATATGGAGTAAAGGGGCCACACATGATTTCCAGAGAGGTTGAGGGAGAGGTGTGGACAGCAGCCCTGCCAAATCCTACTAGAACTCCCGCCGTGGCTCGAACTGTAGGTTAACGATTACCTAGTTTGAGAGGATCCATGATGCCGTGAGAGCAGACTGTGATAGTCGCTCACGATGATTCTAAGTGGCACGCAATAAGGCGGGGACCTTATTCCTTAGAGCCCTTAGTCTCCCACAAGTTCACCTGGGAGAGTGTTGACTCTAGGGGTTATAGATGTCTACCAATCTGTCAAGTCAGTGAGTGGCACCCTTGGAGCACGTGGTGCACCCTGAAGGGAACGTCGCGCAAAAGAAACACAAGTTGGCGAGTGGCACCCTTGGAGAACGTGGTGCATCCTGAACGACACGTTACGCAAAAGAAACGAATGAGGCGAGTGGCACCCCTGGAGCACGTGGTGCGTCCTGAAGGGCACGTTGCATTGATGTTGAGGAAGAAACAAACCTAGAAGGCCCTAAGACATTAACGCCTTAAGAAATTATTAAACGACTCCCCTAAACAATTGTCTCCCAGTTCAAAATCTAAACCTAAGTCTAAAAACTTCTCTAAGATAAAATTTTGATTAACCTTAAGAAAAAGACCCTATAAAAATAAAAATAAAGCTGTAAACTAAAACCCACTTAAGTAATGGTTTTAGTCTTCTTGAATTTGGGGGGGAAAGTGAAGAGAGGGATAAATTAATTGAAATCCATGGTTTTAAATTGTAAAGAAGAAATAAAATTATTTAACATGTGGGAGTATAAAAAGTTATGAATTTAAAAATAAAAAATGAAAAGATTAATTAGCGCATTTACCTTTTTGGTTTTAAAAAAAAAAAGGGAAAGAAAGGGAATAATAAAAATAGGGAAACTAAGTAATAAAGGAAACTTAATAAAGGAAAGAAGGGGACATAGGGTAAAAAGCAAGTCAACATAGTAAGGAATCTGCAATTAAGAACTTTCTAAAATAAACTAAATTTAGCAACTTCATTTTAGGGAAATTTATTAAAAGCATGTAAGGGGATCTAGGAACACCTAGGAGTAATTTTAGGAGCGACTCTAGGTGGGTGAGGGAAATGAGCCTTTTAATAAATTTAAAGAAAATAGTTTTGGAGAAACGTGGGGGATGAATGACACTTGTACGACAGAGAATTTTTAGAGGGTTTTCATTAAAACTTAAAATAAATGTGATTTAGGAAAGTTGGTGTGTCTCAAAACTCTATAAAAGAGAAGGGAGATGAGGAAGAAAGGGGGATTGGTTGTTAGCGTAATGTTACACTGTCGGATTGTGACTTGACTAATTGCTTGTGAGGAGTTGGGATTTTCTCAGCTCGGATTGGAGTGGTAGCTCGGCCTTGTGAGGCGAGATGGGAAGCTAGACTTACCTTCTGGATTTGTGTGGCCCCTTTGCAGCTCGGGGGGCTAAGGGGGAAGCAAAGTACCCCTATAGATTGGCTGGGAGGTACTGGTGTAGTCTCTGCAGTCGGCGAGCAGGAGTGGCACAGAGCGCAGGACGCGGCACGGAGCGCGGGACGTCATCCAAAGCAGGCGATAGGCAACGGTATGATTTTTATTTCTGGTAGAGTAGAAAGCATTGGATATATGTTTAGATCTGCATGTGTTTTAATGGGTAAATTGATTTTTAGTTTCATGACTGAGTTTTATAGCTTGGCTGTATGACTGTGCGTTGATGGTCCTTCCCTTCCTTTTATTTTTAAATTTGTAGACTGTGTTGATTTTCCTCCACTTGGTAGCTGCGGATGCCAATAACCCTTGTCGACGTTTTTATGGTGATAAATTCTCTGCGTTTGGTTAAAAGATTTCTCGGCATTGCTGCTATACATCTCTGCATTTGTGTTTTTGGCTAAAAGATTTCTATAATGAAGTTTCATTTGGAAATTGTAAAGATTTGCTATGCATTGATGAAATGAAGTTTGTTTGGAAATTGTAATGAACTTTAGGAATGAGATTTTATGCTCTGAAATTTACTTACTGCCGTTATATTCAGATCTGGCAATAACGCCTCTGTTAAATGAATGGTTGCGAGTTAATAAATTTTTAAAAAACCTGTTGTCTCTTACCTCTGCGAATGAAATGATTTACCTCTGTTTTTAATAGATAAGAAAAGAAAATTTTGATTTCGTTCATTGATGGGCGAATGGAAAATTGTTTTGTCCCCCTTCATCATAGGAATTTTCACTGAAAAATCTCGTTCTGGCATTTCAGTAAGGAAAAATCTCGTTCTGGCATGTCATGTAAAAATTTTCGTTTGGGCGTTCTCGTATAAATTTTGATCTGGCATTTACGTAAAAAATTTCTTCTTCAAGGCATTCTCTTGCCTTCATCCGTGGGTTAAGGGTTGAGTTTTTCCTGTGCCTTTTTCCTGAGAGAATCCCTGGGGAAAATCTAAATGGGCGCTCCCTTTTCTAAGGGATTCCCCACCTGTGCGTCCCCTATCTGGAGAGAAGGCCCCTTCTTCTGGTGCGTCCGTTTCAAGAGGGTTTGAACCAGCGTGTTCATCCCAGATTTCCTTCTTTTGCATCTTAGTTTTACCGAATCTAAGACCACGACTGGTGGCTCTCCCTTCGTTCGCCCTCTGGCTGCCATTGCCCCCTTGGATTACCGAAAGCTCAAACGGCGTGTTACAGTCACCCACAAAATTTTTCATTGATTTTTGTTGTCGATTTGCTAAATTGAAAACCTCTGACAACTGTAATGATTATCTTTCTTGGTTGTAGTGTGGGTGGTTCCTGAGTAGACGCTACAGAAAATTTTATTGCACTGAATTTTCTTAGTTACTGTCTCCGGGAATGTAACGGGCAGATTGTTTAGGGTAATCCGTGGTTTAGCCATGAATTAAGTAAATAATAACCGAAGGACGGAATGAGATGACAGTGGAACAATAGTAAATCTTTAATGCCGATAGGAATTGCTGATTGGTAGATTTCAGAGCGTCTCATTGACCAACTTAAATTGATTAGATAGATATGGAACCGTGTTATTTTATGGGTTCCAGTCCAGACTCCGTTTGTGACCTGACTGTGTGTCTGGCAGCCGGTTAATTTGATTTTAGATTATGGTGTTAAGTCGAATTAGGATTAGAGATAAAAATGTTAATTTGCTTAAATCTCTGTTTTAACCGTTCATCATCCTTGAATCGATTGATTGAGTTTAGTGATTTTTGAATGTTGCGAAGGTTCGGCATTCTAATCCTCGATTAAAGTCAAATTCTTGCCTTAATTAATAAATCATAACTAATCCCTTTTAAATCAATGAATGAGTTAATAGATTGGGATATTGTGTTAATTATAAATTAATTATTTGCCATAATTGATAGTCTATAGCCATTCGTTATTCTGGATTAAATCTGATTAAGCTAATAATTTTAGATGTTGCGTCATTTATGGCTTAAATTAGAAATAAATGTTAATTTTTGCCTAGATGATAAATCCCATGTTTCATTTTTATTTATAATTAATAAATGAGTTAAGTTGATTCAGAATATTACTTTAACTATAAATTAAATGTAAGGTTCTTGCCATATGAAGAAGGCTATATGAAGCAATGATAATTTAGGAATGTGAGTTCCTTATTTGTAAACTAAGTACAAGGGGTCATTGGTAATAAGGTATGATAACTAATTGATTTGTATTGTTGTTAGGGATGGATTTGGCAACTTGTGAACTAATGAAAAATTATAGGGAATCTCTGATTGGTAATTGATGCTATTTGAGTTGTTGTTAATGCCTTGTCCTAATGATGGTTGGTTGTGGTCGGAGTCCATTCGGGTTGCAGTTTCTGTAGTCATCATGGTAATTATTTAAATATTGTTGTATGCGGTTGTAATCGATTTATTGCTTGGTCAGTTTGTCAGGCTGGATGTAGACACCTCCATGTAGCCTCAGTATGTAAGTCTGTGTGTGTGATTTTTCCTGTGTAAAGAATCCAGTGTCGTATCAAGAGTCTCGGGCCCTTTAAAGGTAGGGTTTCCACTCTTGCGACACACCTGACGGAGATTACTAGTTTTTGCCTGAGCAGTCAGCCAGGAGCCTATCTGACCTTCTCTCTCTCCGGAGCAGAGAACTAAGATTAAACGCCCTGCTTTGCTGTGCAGAAATAGTAAAATCTACTACTATGGATTCTTCCCTCTGTGTTCATACGGTACCTAACCCAATATGTCGTTTATTGCTTGCAGTTACTTGTTGTGTGCCTTAAGTCTTCTTGTGGTGATCATCGTGGTTGTGTCTTGTTGGTTGTCGGGTGGCGACGTAGAGTCAAGTGTGTCTATTCCCTTTTTACACACACGCACACATTTTTAAAAACAAAAAAAAAGTGTGCACCTATATCGGAGTTGTTGTCGTGACGAGGAGGTTGTTACAAGTTTCTTGCGGTTTATCATTCGCTTGTGTGCAGGAAAAACACTTGTTGTTAGTCAATATTTATATTCATTCATAACCAACGCATAATTCATATTTTTCAAATGCATACACACAATAGGAATTTTCATTCTTAACTTTGAATTTTGATAAAGGGGGTTAAGATAGAGGGTTACTCCTTTTAAGAGTACTTCAAATGGAGTTTCTGTGCAACTCATTCATGAGCCCAAGCAGGCCAAGTGTTGTAACCATGCTCTGATACCAATTTGTCACACACCCACTACGACAACTAAGATTTTATTTTTGTTTTGTCTTTTCTTCGAGGGACATAATCCCTAAATTTCTATGGGGCCTAGTGTAGACCATCCCTTCCCTTATTCTCCTCCATGTGATTGTGGGCTAGGATCACAATCCTTAACAAAAAGGCACTTCTGGTTTTCATGTTTCAGGATTTCTATATGCGAGCTCTCCCCGACTCCTTGTCCCTTGAAATGATGAAACCCGAAATGGGGTTAACAAGCTCCTTGGATCCCCTTTTCCCTATTCCATGTGACCACCTTCGTGAACACATGCTAATGCCAAATGGAACTACCAGAACTTGGCTTTCGAGATTTTTGTTGCAAGGAACCCTTGTTCCTTCAATCCCCGAAACTCGAAAGCCCAGTATCATCCGGATCTACGGTCCAGATCATCGACTTGATCAACGACCTGAATTGAGTCCCAAAATTCTACCTTTCCAGATTTTGGCGGGGTCTTCACTCTTATTTCTCCGATGTCCAGAACCTTGGTGGCTTTATATCTTCACCACACATCCCCTACCAATGGATGGTCCAAATCCTTTCCGAACTCCTCCTTTCTACCACATGACTCTATCCTGTGATCTAGGGCTCATCCACAAAGCACGTTGGGGTTTTGTGTACTGGGACTTCGCGACTTGCAAAAATGAGGGGTCTTGCCCTTTGGTTTCCCGGGTGCTGAAACGCCGAAACCTATTCACGCTAAACTGATTCAAGATTTCACATACCAAGATTTTTCGACTTGTGAAAACGAGGGGTCTTTCCCTTGGGTTTCCCGACTGCCAAAACACCGAAACCTATTCACCCTAAACCGATTCAGGATTTCATATACTGGGATTTTGTGACTTGCGAAAACGAGGGGTCTTGCCCTTTGGTTTCCCGGGTGTCGAAACACCGAAACCTATTCACACTAAACCGATTCGATATTTCATATACCAGGATTTCGCGACTTGCGAAAACGAGGGGTATTTCCCTTTGGTTTCTCGGGTGTCGAAACGCCGAAACCTATTCATGCTAAACTGATTTGGGATTTCATATACCAGGATTTTTAGGACGTTGTCAAGTCCACTCTCCCACCTATGTAAAGGTTAATATCGACGGTCAATAGAGCTATGAAAGATCCTTGGATATACATTCTTGGATCCCATTGCTACTTGCAAAGGCTGAAGGGGTCGAGGTGTTAACGCCTGTGCTCCTCCTCTAGATCCATCGGTCTTGACCGATCTGAGGTATTTCCGAAAGGATTTCGATAGTTTGTCTACCAAACAAGGGAATATTCTCTTTCGATAATTGAACTCGTTGTCCTTTCTAAGCTTGAATCACGAGATTCAACCTCTCAGGGCTTCGAACTCCCACGACTTCAAAACCTAAGAGAACTACTCTTTCTTGTACAAGGTTTCTAGACTCAGATCACATGATCCTTCAGAGGGTTCTTGAGTAATTATCCCTAGGCTTGGTGACCTGGCTGAAAGCCTTCCTAATTCTCCAAACTATGAACTCTGTGACAGGGGTAAAGTAAACTCGGGGGTTTACTATAACGGTAGTCTTTTCAAGGAACTCACTCCGACTATGGAATGTGAGGAAACTTCCCAGGAGAAGGTGCCTTCAGAAAATTAAACCAGGGCATAGTGCAAGTCAAGTAGACAGGACAATTCTCAAGAGAGCAGACTCGTATTATGAACTTATTCATTCTATACATAAACCGATTATGGTCATATATAAGTATAGACATGCATCCATTAATCCCAATCAAAACACAAGGCAATCACTTCTATACAGAAACCATTTATGAGCATATAAACATGAGCATGCATTCTGGATATTCAATTCAAAATACAAGACATAAACACTTATCAGAAACACCAGGCGTGACGCGACTGTGGAGAGGGGTGCTCATTTCCACCCAACCGTAGGCTTAGTGACTCCAAACAGATTTACCACTAGCCACCCCCGAGCTATACCACGATGCTTGAGATTCAGTCTCCTACTTCCAGCTCAACGGAAGTCAAGGACGAAAGTTACTCTCCTTCTCCTCTATTAATAACTCCCTGTATTTCCAAAGTTCCTCCGGTGTTTCTTTCGTGATCCCTGTCGCATGATTTTTCTCCTCTATCCCCCCACACTTCCTTTCTTGCCTTTTTATCCAAGATTGTGTGTGGTGCAAATTCCCCCATTTGTGGTTAGGTCTAAGAGTTTGTACAGATGGGCGGTTTGCCCCCATCCCCTCATTAACTCTTGAGGAGCCTCCCCACCTACCATCCTGGTGGGTAATTCATTCTAGGGTCATAGAGTTGCTTTGCTCTTTGAGCAAGTAAAAACCAGTACGTTATTGGTTCGATGGAAGTTAACAAAACCATTCCAGGTCCCTTCCACCACCACTCATTAGCCATCCTGGTCTCTTTTAGCACATCACCCTCTGAACAGTCATGCAAAACATATTCATAACATAATTTACATTCATCGACCTTTTATACAAAGGTCCGTCAATCAAACATTAACATCTTTGAGTTTGCCATAGTTCTTGGCCAATATAGTTATTTTTACAGATTGGGGGAAAGAGGGTGTTACAATATTGAATATCAATATTCTTTTTCTTTGAATGATAAGTTGGGTTCTTCGCTAGAAAAATTGCACTCTGACTGTCACAATCTATCATTACAGCTTTTTGTACCAACCCAATACCTGAACACAATCTTTGTAACCCTATTTATTCCTTACTTGCATGAGTGACTTCCATGTATTCAACTTCTGTATTTGAAAGTGCCACTACAACCTGTCTTTTTCTCATCCAATTGATTGCTCCTCCAAACAGGTTAAAAAAATACCCACTTGTAGATCTCCTACGATCCATATCTCCCAGTATGCATCCACAAAGCCATCTATGTCCAACAGGTTTTCCAATCTTGGTCTTCCTTAGTAGCACAATCCATAGTAAAGCAGTGCCACGCAAATACCTGAAAACCCTTTTTACTATTGTCCAATGCTCCTTCCCTGGTTTTGACATATACATGTTCAAAACTCCCACTGCATGTGCAATGTCCAGTCTAGTACAGACCATTGCATACATCAAGCTTCCAATTTCACTCGCATATGGAACATGAGACATGTCCTCCTCCTCTTCATGTGTCTTGGGACACTAATCCACATATAACTTTACACCAACATGAAAAGGGACCTTGATCGGTTTACATTCTTGCATATTAAACCTATGCAATATTGTCTCAACATATTTTCTTTGATTTAACCAGAGTTTCTTGTTTTTCCGATCTCTTTTAATTTCCATGCCCAAAATGAAATTTGAAGCACGTAGATCTTTCATGTCAAATTTAGAGGAAAAGTGAGTTTTCACATCCTAGATAATCTCCTTATTGTTTCCTATCAACAACATGTCATCCACATACAAGACCAAATAAATCAAATGATTACCAATTAATTTAAATACACACAATGATCCTCTTTTCTTTTTGTGAAGCCAAGTCCCAACATATAAGTATCAAACTTTTGATACCACATCCTTGGTGATTGTTTTAAATGATACAAGATTTTTTTCAAATTTCATACTAGATCCTTCTTTCCCTTCACAACAAATCGTTATGGTTGCTTCATATAGATTTCTTCTTCCAGATCCCCATGTAGGAATGATTTATTCACATCCATCTCTTCTAATTCAAAATCAAATGCAATAACAACAGATAACAAAAATCTTATAAAAGTTAACTTGGAAACAGGAGAAAAAATCTCAAGAAAATCAATTCCCTCAACCTGGGAATAACCCTTTGCTACTAACCAAGATTTGTATTTCTCCAATTTTCCTTCTGCATTCAGCTTCTTTTTAAATACCCATTTGTTGCTAATGGGATTTCTTCCATTCGACAACTCCACTAGATCCCAAGCCTCATTATTATCCAAGGATACCATTTCTTCATCCATGGCCTTTTTCCAGAGCTTTCCATCCTCTAAATCTACTACATCCCTGGCAGTGCTAGGATTATAATCAGTAATAGACAAAGAAAAATTTTAACGAAAATCAGATGGAGTATATTGTTCCAGTAGCCTTCTTTCTCGAACCGATCTCCTCAATACTGGAGTATGAGGATATTCTTCTTTTGATTCATGTTCTTCTGTAGAATCTTATTCATCATCCTTTAAATGAAACTCTATTTCTCTAGTTATTCCTTACTTGATAGGACTTCCTATTTAACAACATCCTTCATTTCTCTAAATACCACATCTTGGATATACATAACCTTCTTAGTCTCTGGGTTCCAAATCTTATAACCTTTGACACCATCTTTATACCCAATAAAGATACACTTTTTAGCCTTCTTATCTAGCTTACTCTTTTTTTCCTTTGGAACATGAACATAGGGATCACAACCAAATACCTTGAGATGTGTGGGAGAAGGTTTATTACCAGTCCATACCTCTTGTGGAGTCTTGTCATCCAACACTGATGAGGGTGATCTATTGACCAGGTAACATGCAGTACCCACTACCTCTTCCCAGAATTCTTTCCCTAACCTAGCACCACTGATCATGCACCTTACCTTTTCCATCAGTGTCATGTTCATCCTTTATGCAACTCCATTTTGTTGAGGTGTATATGGATTTGTCTTTTACCTTTCTATACAGCACTTCTTACATAATTCTTCAAATTCATTCCTGCAGAACTCTCCGCCATTATCTGTCCTCAACACCTTAATTCATTTCTTTGTTTGATTCTCAACAAGAGCCTTAAACTATTTAAACCTGTCAAAGACTTCATATTTATTTCCAAGGAAATCTATCCAATTATTCCTCAAGAATTCATCTATAAATGAGACATAGTACACCAATTTTCCCAATGATGGAACCAACATAGGTCCAAGCACATCACTGTGAACTAGCTGTAAAATTCCTTCTGCTCTCATTACACCAGAGGGGAATCTTACCCGATTCTTCTTCCCATATACACAATGTTCACAAAAATCAAAATCCAAAGAGCATTTAGACATACATTCAACCATACCTTTACCATGTAGTAGTCGAAGACCCTTCTCTCCGATATGTCCCAGTATTTGATGCCACAACATAACCTTTTCTCCAGAGACTGTAGGAGTTCTTTCTTCTTCAACTCCAATAGAAGGAACAATGGAACTATTACACCCATCACTAATAGTGATTCCTTGTAGTGTATATAGTGCTTCAAACCAAAATCCCTTCAACGACACCATTTCTCCTCGAACCATCCTGCAGGTTTCCTTTTCAATTTTTTTTTTTTACCCCTGCATCGTCCATTTTTCTTACAGAAATCAAATTTTTGGCCAAACCTGGGATGTGCAGAACAATATGTAGTGTTCTAATCCTTCGATATATGATCCTCAACTTGAATTTTTCTCATCCTACGATTCTGGTTGTCGAGTCATCACCTAGGAAATATTACCTCAATCATACCTTTCATATTCCAAGACCAATCCCTGTGGGGATTCGTATGAAAGGATGCACATGATTCAACCAACCAAGCCTCGTGATCTGCATGTGTTCTTGAATAATTCAAGTACACATCCCCTCCTTCTTCCTTAGAGGTCTTTTCTTCTATAGAAGGAGCTTCTTCAGATCCCTTCTTTTTCTCAATTTTGGATCTACACTGCTTCTTGTAGTTCCCTTCTTTTCCAAATCTCTAGCATACCTTTACAAAATTTCTGGGATTTTTATGTCGACCATTAGACTTAGATATCCCACTTGAGGACTTAGATTTATTTATTTCCTGGGAGCGTTCTCTAGCAAATAATGCATCTGTTCTATGTCCTTTCATGTTATTCTGTCTCATATCCTTCGACAACAAGGATGAGACCACTTCATCAAACTTCAAGGAAGTTGTATTACTACCTATGGACACAACCAAAATATCCCACGAATCTGGTAAGGAGCACAATAAATTGATCAAGTTCTTGTAGGTGCAGTACCTGGATCCACCATGATCCACTGATCTCTATCCACCAATAGATATTCCATCTTGAGCTTCCACAACTCAAAAATTTTCCCATTAAACATCTCGATTTCCATTTTCGAATTGCTCGCCATTTATTTTCACTTGAAAAATCAATACCACAGATCTCCCACTGTAACAAGGCTTATCAAAGTCTTGAGCCAAACCCTTGACCACAAAGGCATCCCTCTGAAGCCAAAAAATATCTGATACCAAATGTATATTTTAACCTTGTACAAGTATTTACTATAAACACATTTCAGTAAAAGAACAGAAAAGATACCATGAAAAATAAAAACATTGCACAGAGATTTTTCCCCTGGAAACCTAAACCGAGAAAACCAAGATATTCTATATTCATTCATGGTGATACATTGTTTACAATACAATATACATATAGGATCCAGAGGCATCCAAAACCCTAACCCAATGACCTAGATTATTCAAAAACCCTAATTCCTTAACCAGAAATAGAAAACCATTGGAAAAAACCATGTGCTGAAAAACTGCCCAACAATGGACACAAAAATTGAGGCGACATGAAAAATGAGGCAAAAATG
>ML783148.1:276852-308403 GCA_009831015.1 Picea engelmannii | reverse complement strand
TCCATGTTGTAGTTGGTATACAGACATTTGGCATATGATTATCTTCCTTCATCTCTCTGGAATCTCGTGCTTTATGACCAAGATTATTGCACTTGTAACATACAATATTTTGATCCATTAATGGGTCAAATGGATTATAATTTCTTTTGATAGGTCTATGAACATTTCCATATCTACTATTTTCACCATTCATGTAGCTTTCATAGTTATTCCTTTCATTGATTCTACAATTGATTTCCGTGTGTCCAAATTTTCCACAAGTATAACAATGTCCAAGAAAGAAATTTTTATACCTGGGAGTAAGTGATCTTCTTTGTGGTGTGGTCCTTCTGGGTTCACGATCTATTCTTTTGTAGTTTCATTCATAATGATTTCTTTCATACCTGATGGGAGAGGATCTACTTGATGTCTCATTCCTTATGAATTCTAGTCTTCTATCTTGTTGTTCAACTTGTTTTGGAGTGTTGGTTTCATCATTTTAATCTTCCTTCTCTTGTTTTTTTGTCTTCAAACTGTCATTGTATCCTAGTCCTGTCTTGTCATTTGGAGATCTTTGATTGCTAAGGATCTCATCTAATTTTTCAATGTTTTTTTCGAACTTCTTCAACTTTTTTGTTGTTGATTGTAGCTCCCCTTTTGTGTGATCCAATTCTGCTTTCAATTTCTCATAATCTTATAATTTTTCCTTCAAGCTATTAATGGTATTTTCAAGCTTGTAATTCTCTTCTTCACAACTATTCAATTCACCTTTTAGTATTATGTTTGTGTTTCTAATCTTGTTATTTTCATTTTCAACATGCTTCAACTTTTCAAGATTCTCATCTTCTTGTTCACTCTCTGCATTGTCTTTGTATCCCCAAAAGGAATCAATATTGGTTTCTTCATCTGAATCTTCTTCACAAATGCTTTCTTCTTCTTTAGAATTCTTGTGATCATCATCCCGGGTTTCTTGGGTTATGAAGAGGAATTCTCCTCCATCATTATCTTGTTCATCACTCTCATCTGAGGTGATGTCATCATCCTTGGAGTAGAAGATCTTTTTATTGTTGATACTTCTCTTTTTATAGTAGTAGTTTTCAACAATATATCCTATTCTACCACAGTTAAAGCATTTGATAGGAGACTTACCTTTGTATCTTCCACTTCCCTTCTAAAACCTTCTTACAAAATTTGTTATTTCTTCATCAAGGTCGTTATCCTTGTCTTTTGTCTTCTTTATGGATTTAAAGGATGATTCATTGTTTGGATGGTCATTTTCTGTACCTGTTCTCATTCCATATGCTATAAGAGACCCATGTAATTCCTCCATTGTAATTTTGGTCAAGTCCCTAGTTTCTTCAATGGCAGAGACATTAGCATCATACTTCAAGAGAAGTGATCTCAACACTTTTTGTACAACCAACGATTCATCGATCTCTTCACCTAATACTCTGATAGAATTAAAAACTTCATCAACTCTAAGAATATAGGTTGCAATATCTTCCTTTTCATTCATCTTCAAATTTTCAAATTCTGCTCTATGTCGTTGAAGCTTGACCTTCTTAACTTTTGGATCACGTTCGTAGATACTCTTGAGTTTGTCCCATACCTCTTTAGCAGTGTTGCAGCCCATCAATTTGCTAGCAATGGTTGGTGCCAATGCTACTACAATAACATGTCTGGCTTTTGAATTACAACTCATAAGCTTCTTCTCATTTGGATCGGTTGGAGCATTATTTGGGATTACATAGCCATTTACAATTGAGTACCAAATGTCTACTCCCAAATCCGTTAGGTAAGTTTTCACTCTATCACTCCAATATGCATAATTTATTCCATCAAATATTTGAATCCCATTTGAAATGTGCTCATGGTCATCCATCTCTGCTCAGGATTTTCCTCCCAGTGGTTAAACTGTTCTGAAGGCAACCTGATATGATACCAATTGTTGATACTGAGAGGGGGGTGAATCAATATAAAGTACAATTTAAAAAAAAAATCAAATTATACTTAAACCATTCAACTATATCCAATGAGAAATGAACAATAGTATAAGAGTTACACTAATACACCACAATATAACATGCACAATATATGAGAAATAATCAATAGTTATTGTTCAAGGGAAATAATGACTTCCAAAAGTAGCTATAGCTTCCAAATGTAAAGGGAGGGATAAACCTCCAAGAGGAATATATAGTACTCCAATATCAAGACAGGATTTAACTCTCCATCCTTTCCCCTTCCTTCCTTCCACCCAAAAACAAGTTATAGAGAGAATAGTAGACTTTGTTCAATTCTGGTTTATTCAGGAGACCGAACTTGTACAGAATGCCCTGCTCTCAATATTTAACATCAGATTTTGAAACTCGCACACACAAAACTAAAGTCCTTACTAGTTCCAATGCAATTTGTCCCACTTAATTTGGATTCTCTATGAAGAAGTTATGACTGCTTTACCCGGAACACCCGTTTATTGACTAGCTTCAGGACTAGTCAAAAACCCTATCTTCCACAGAGTGTATCTCCATAATTATAGTGAATCAAGAGCTAAAAATTTTACCACAAGTACCTTGATATGTCTTATAAATACCATAGCAATTTCACCATCTGAATCATTCTAGAAAAAAAGGTATAATGATATAAGATGACCTAAAAATAACATACCTTAGAACACATCACCAAAAGACTTCATCCTCCCTTGAAATCCAACCTTCTTTACTTCTGATTTCCTCTGAAATTTGACTTGTGTGTAAAATGAATGTATAATGATATTTATTTATACCATTTATGTCACTTACTTTTAACATTATGGCTGACCTGACACTTTCTTATTTTGTAATTATATTCTTTAATTATCTTCAGGGCCTACATGTACTTCCTTCTTCAATTCATTTTTTCATCTTCAAAAATTTATTTCTCCTCAACCACAAGGATCCGCATGACGTGCCACATACCACCGGAAACAACATGATGTATATTATCCATCCATGGGTGTTGTATCTACATGTGCATTTTCATTCATGTCAAAATACCTTCATCAATCTTGCGGTCCAAAACCCATGACTAGGGTTGACATCAATGACATCTCTACTCTTAAATATTTTGTGATTTTCATAATCCCATAAGAAATAACAAAAATCATTAACACTATATCCAATAAAGGCACACTTCTTGCATTTTTCCTCAAGCTTTGTTCTATTTTCTTTATCAATATGGACAAATGCTTTACAACTGAAAGTCTTCAAAAATGAATAGGTTACCTTTTTACCTATCCATGCCTCCTATGGAATGAAACCATCCAAATAAATTGAAGGTCCTATGTTTATAAAGTAAACAACAGTATCTACAACATTTGCCCAAAACTATAAGGGAAACCCTGCATATAATCTCATACTCCTTTCATGCTCCATGATTTTCCTATTCATCCTTTTTGACACACCATTTTCTTGTGGTGTTCCTGGAACTTTCTTCTCTCTACGAATCCCATGGTATGAACATTAATCATCAAAATCCTTGTTACAATATTCACCTCCATTGTTTGATCTAAGAAACTTCAACCTTTTCCCTGTCTCATTCTCAACCAAAGCTTTCTATTTTTTAAAAGTTTCAATAACATCAGATTTTTGTCAAATGCAATAAACCCAAGTTTTTCTAGTTGCATCATTAATAAAATTAACATAATAATGATAGTCACCAAGATATGATTCTTGAGTTGGTCCCCATATATCTGTATGCACAATTTCTAACCTTTCACTCTTCTTTTCTTTTCCAGCTGTGAGAAATATGACTCTCTTTTGTTTTCCATAAACACAGTTCTCACATAAATCCAAATCAATTTGTTTAATATCTGACAAAAAATAACTTTTGTGAAGTATCTGCATCCCCTTCTCACTCATGTGTTCAATCCTATGATGCCAAAGAGTTGTATCCACTGTTGTAGAAGCTAAAGAGATAGAAGAATCAATATTACCAGTACATAAATACAATGTACCTACCTTCTAACTTTTTTCTATCACCAGTGATCCTTTGGTGACCTTCCATGCCTTAACTATAAATACAGATATACAACCTTCACTTTCCAATTTCCCTTTTGAAATTATATTTTTCTTTAGATCTGGAACATGTCTTACTTATTTCAACAACCATTGGTTTCCATTCTTTTACTTTATTTGTACCTTTCCCATTCCAACATTTTTTCATGGTGCATCATCACCCAAATGAACCTGTCCAAAATCACCTTGAAAATAATCTAGAAAATTCTTCCTATGGGGTGTGGCATGAAATGGATATCCTGAATCTACTACCCAAGACTCAGAAATATTATCTACAGAAAGAATCAAAGAATCTATTAACACATTACATGTTACATTTGCTTCCTTATTTTTCTCATGTTGTCCCTCTCTTTGTTTCTTTGGAGCTCTGCAGTCTTTCTTCAGATGTCATTTCTTTCCACAATTTCAACACTCTATTTTTCCTAGTCTGGATTTGGATCTTCCCTTCCTAGAATTCTCGTGGTTCCCTAAGTCCTTTCCTCTATCCTTTTGTCTTCCTCTAATCTCCATGTTTAACGCATTACTTGATGTCTCACCTGTGTTTTTCCATCGCATTTCCTTGCTAAGGATAACACCAACAACATCATCAAATTTTAGAGTGTTTGAAGCAGAGATAGAGTTACTTACAACCATGATTAAGTTGTTACAACTTTCTGGCAATGAGCACAAGATTAGAAGAGCCCTAACCTCATCATCAAAGTCCACTTTTACAGAACTTAGTTGATTAGTAATTGTATTAAATTCATTTAAATTATCTGCAATGGACCCACCTTCTGACATCTTCATATTAAATAATCGCTTCATTAGAAATACCTTATTGGACATCGAGGGTTTTTCATACAGTTTATCCAATGCATCCATCAGTTCCTTCGTTGTCTTTTATTTTGAAATATTGAAAGTCACTGATGCTTCCAAGATTAGCCGTATCGTTTCCAATGCCTTTCTGTCGAGAACGTCCCATTTTTCGTCCTTCATGGCTGTCAATCTCTTTGTTATTCCTCCCAATGGTAGGAATATATCATTCTGATATAAATAATCTTACATCTATGTCTTCCATAATTGGTAGTTTTGGCCATTAAATTTCTCGATGCTAAACTTTTCATCTTCCACCATTATTCCCACTCAAACTAGGAACCCTCTTTTCCTGCGAGTTACCTTTCGTTCTGATACTAGTTGTTAGAAAAACAAGATCGCGGAGAAATAAAATAAAACAAATGTGGAAATAAAACACAAAAGATACACAATACAATAGAGACACATATTTACGTGGTTCACTGAGTGTGGGCTACGTCCACCAGAGAAATTGTCAGGTCCTTCCTTTTTATTATCCAACAAAATGAAGGAATGCAACATGTTATCACTCCAGGAAACTCTCCTAGGCTATATCTCAGAGATGCCTGGTAACTTAACCTTTTTGTAACTATTTTCTCAACAATGGGTGTGGGTTTGGATCAAGATGAATATCTTAAATCACTGGATTGGATCTTCAAGATAGTCTAGCTATATTCGTGCAATAGAAAGCCTTCAAGAGATATTATCAGATAGGTTTGTAAATCAAATGGATAAGAAAACCAATCAATTAACCAGAACATACATAGGAAATATATATGATGGGTCAACAAACTAGTCAAGGATGCTTATGATTATTTCTTAACAATCAAAGGTAAGATGACAGTTACCATGGGACCATTAAACATAGACAAAAGAATGATTTCAACTCATAGGCATAGACAAAGATAAAAGAGAGTCTGACAGTAACAATGAAAGAAGCTTGCAGTCTTAATATATTAAATAAAGTGTCTTTTTTACAATAACAATGGATTATAGAACTCAAAATCAAACCTCCTATTCATCAAATGTTTTGGGCTTAATAACCCTTTACAAACAGTTTCAAGATCCTAGATTACTGGATCGAATTTTTCCTAAAATAGAAAATCAATAATTGGCCCAAGAAAGTAGGCAAAGAACCTATAAACTAGGTCAATTAAAATTCTCGAATGATCTTTATGTTCTTCATATTTTTTGACAGGTGTAGTGAGCCTTCTAAGGCTGTTAGATCTCATGTGATACTGGAGGAGTTGAACATGACACCTGTTAACAGTCAAACAACTTCATATCATTGAAAATAGCTAACCATTTTTACCTTTCTGTCTTGTAGAGAACCTCCAAAACCAAAACAAACTCTTGATAAGGATGCAATTAATTATCTTCCATCGATTGGAACCATTTCTGAGGCTTTTAGATAAGGAAAACTTGGACCTATGCAAAAACATTAACTTTTTGCCTTATCAGTGCTTTCGGTAGCTAGAGTAAATAGAATTTAGACCAATTAGCTACCGAAAGCTCTAATTTTGGTGGCTAATGAACAATCGATATGTTCGCCTAAGCCACTAAAACTTGAGATTATCAAAATTTCAAAAATACCCTTTGTCTTAGCTCAAAAACGCCTTAGGACTGATCTTTTTAGGCATTTTCATCTTGCTCAAAGATTGTAGGGTTATTGGATGCCTCTGGTTCATTGCACTGAACTGCCACTTCTGCTAGGGTCTTAAGAGAAGCATGTGTCTAAGCCTAGTGTTTTGAAGACATAACTTGTTTCCTCAAAGCCATGACCTTTTTCTTCAAGCCCTAAGATACTCTCCATAAGTTGTTGTATTCTTTTACAATCTTGTCCTTCTTTTTCTTCTCCTTTATGCTTTCATGGGCTAATCTTTCCAAGGACGAGTTGCTTTCTGCAAAGTTCTTTGACAAGGTTTCATACCTGGTTTTTATTACCCTTTCTAACACTTCTTGCTCGACCAACTTCTTCTTAAGTTTCTTGAGTTCCTTTGATTTACTCTGCTTCACTCGTTTGCTAGATGAGGCATCTGCAATTTGTGGTTCTTGGTCTTCTTGAGGTGTAGGTGGTGGAAGGTCCTCATAACTTGTTGTGTATATATCCACAAAAATAGAATTTTCACGCCCTGTGGTAACTTTATCCTCGTGCCCTGTTTCAATCTGGTGCTCTTCATCCTCCGAGTCTGTGTAAGGAATATTAAGAATGTTTTTGTTCACTGGGGATTCTTTGGCCTTTTCTTTTTCACTGTTGAAATTTATTTTCTTCTTAGTTTTGTCAAGCTTAGAGGAAGGAGAGGGTTGATTATTTGGAGCTAGAGAGATAGCTCTCCTCCTCCTCTTTCCACTTTTGGGAGTAGAAGACTTCTTGGAATGAGGACTCTTTTTACCTTCTGGTTGAACCTCAGTCTAGATATCATTCCAGAAAAAGAAGTAATTCCACTCTTTGCCTCTTCTTTGCAATAGCTCACAAACCAAAAGTTTGATCAGACTATGGTGGGATAATCTACCTGCAACTTGATTAGGCTTGGCCTTGACTTGATGAGCCATTTTGGATAAAATTCTATGGAGAAAATAGGGCAAATTGAGTGGGTTTCTACCAGTCAAATGATTTATAAGTTTAAAATGGTAAATCATCACTCTATTGTATCGCCCTTCACAAGTTACATAAACCATTATGGCTTTTAATAACTACTGCCATTTCTCTTCAAGGAAAGAAATAGGAATTTATTTCTTCCATATCAAACCCCTGTGTTCTGGTTTCAAATAAGACCCGAATTCAACATTCTTAGTGACAGTAGTTTTAAACCATTTTTCTCTAGTCATGGGAAGCTCTGTCACTTCAGCTATGAGTGCTTCATCTATCTCAAATTCATCTCGGCCTATGATTTCTTTCTTTCCATCGAAATTGAGGGCAAAGGCCTCTGCCACCTGCTGATGAGAACTTTGTAATTTTTTGCAAAACTTATAACACCCTGCATCCCTGAACATTTGACATACCTCCGGGTGTGATTCTAGGTAATTGATGTTGTTGATCTATTTCCTCAGGGTTGACGCTCATTTCTTCATTTGCCACAATGTTTCCACACACCTGTGATCGAAGGAACAAATTTCGAGGGAGAGTTACGCAACATAGAATTAGGGAGAGTCAGCTTGGCTGTGACAGAAATGAGAGAACTGAGGTGAGCTTTAGAATGTGGCACTGATTACAAGGGATGCGGTAGAACATTTGGTGATTTGCAGCAGTCATGGTCGATAACTGTAATGATGGAGGGTACATAAGCATATGGCTTGATGATACAACGATCTGAAAAGATTCACTTATATCATATAGAGATCAGCTTCCGGTCATGAACGGTTCGTTCTCTTGTATTTTCGGTGGCTTATTACAATTATAAAACTTTGAACCCGAGGGTTGAAATGTGTGAAAGGACATGCTGACTCTTTCCCCGCTTCTGTGATTTCGGTGGCTAAAATAGCCCTGAATTCCTTTGTTTAAGTTACCAAAAGCTAAGGCTTTCGGTGGCTAATGAACAATCGAAATGTTCGCCTAAGCCAACGAAACCTGAGATTTGAATTAGATCAAATAAAAACTAAACAAAAGTTTATTTAAACTTTATTACATGCATAAAGCTTTGAGAAATGAGCTTTAAATTTTTTTTAAAAGACATCCTATCACCTAAAATGAAAAATCTCAATTGATTTATTTGAGGAGATAACACTGGCTCCTATTGGGGGTGAAAGCCTCCCTGTGAGGCTTCAAGATCCATAGAACCAATCCCTTTCTTGAAAAATGAAAATTCAAACCTATCTACTAGTGTTTTCATTGGGCATGGAGTTATTTTGCAAAAACAAAAGCTGAAAATAAAAATTACAATGACAAGGCTTTGAAGCCTTAGATAAAATAGAGTTTCAGAAAATGCCCATTGACTGGGCCACCAAACATTTCTTCACCTTCCAGACTTTGCAGAATGAAGGTGTTGTTGTGTTGTACTTGATTTATCATGAAAGGACCGGTCCATAAAGAATCAAACTTGTTGTGCTTTCCTTTATCTTATCTGAGGGCATCCCATTTCAGAACCCAGTCACCAACCTGAAAGTCGTCCACCTTTGCTTTTTTGTCAAAAGTATCCTTGATCCTCTTTTGATGAGCTTCTGATTACCACCAGATGTTCTCTGACCTGCTACAACTCTACCAAGTCAAGCATTCTTCTCACCATATCATTTGATTCAGTTTGTTCCTCCTGAAAAAACTTAGCCACTGGTAAAACTAAGTGAATGGGGAAAATGGCATCAGTTCCATAAACCAGTTTGAAGGGAGAAGTTCCTATGGATTTCTTATTAGTTACTCTGTCTGCCCAAAGACCAAACTTTAGTTTAGAATCTCAACTCTTTTGATTTTCCTCCAACAACTTTCTGATGATTCTGACTAGACTCTTATTGGACGACTCGTCAAGGCCATTACCTTGAGGGTAGTAGGAAGTAGAGTGTACCAATTGAATTCCCATTGACTCACACATGTCAACCAATGCATCAGATTTGAAACTTGTTGCATTGTCTGTCAATAGCCTTTTTGGGCAACCGAATCTGATCAGGATGTTATCATAGAGAAACTTCATGACGACCTGATGAGTGGCATTTCTAGTGGGGATTGCCTCTATCCACTTTGTAAAATAGTCAGTGGCTACCAAGATCCATTTATGCTGGCCAATATACGAAGGATTAATCTCGCCTATGAAATCTAAACCCCACTACTGAAAAGGACCATTCACTACAATAGGTCTCAGGGGCAGAGATTTTAGTTGTTGTTTTCCTGTGAATTTTTTACTGTTATCACAAGATTTCACAAAGGCGCACACATCTAAAAAAAGAAAAGGCCAATAATGCCAAGCCCTTAAGTTTTTATGAGCTGTGGTATTCCAGTAATGATGGCCTCCACAGATACTTGAATGAAACTGATGCATGACTTCAGTTGACTCTTCTTTGTCTAAACATCTTAGTAGTAAACCAGTAGGATCTTTCCAATACAAAAGATTATTATTAATGCAAAATTTAATTGCTCTAATCTTAAGGGCTCGGGCTTGAGTCATGCTAAGTTTAGAATAAACCTCCAACTTCTGTAAAAAAATGAATAATACCTTAATACCACTCACATGAAGACAAATTCTCGGCCGCCTGCTGACTTCCATGTTGTTCTTTCGCTGGTACCCCTGTCTGCAAACTTGTTGAACTTTCCCCAATGAAATTTATGTCCAAAAGATCACAGTTCTCTTCTGTCAAAAGCTTGGCAAGGCCTTGGCCTTTTACTAGCTTAGTAGGCTTCATTTCTATGTCAAACTCAATCAGCTTTGTGATCCATTTAGCTCTCTTTCCATCAATATCAGACTGAGTCAAGACATCCTTCATAGAGGTTGAAGGAACATAGGCAACAACCTTTGCATGGAGGATATAAATTATGAAAGCTTTTAATGACTTAATGAGAGAATAAGCTTGTTTTTCTATAGGATCATACCTTAGTTCAACATCTATGAGTGCTTTGCTGAAAAAGGCCACCGGGTGATCAAGACTTTCATCATATTTTTGTAACAAGACTGCTGCTACTGTGTCATGGGAAGAAAAAGAGAAAATATAGAAGTTCTTGGTGTAATCTGGATTGATTAGAGTGGTGGATTCCATGATAGTCTATTTGATATCCTGAAATGAACTTCTTGCATTGTCTGTCCATTTTATCTCAGATCCCTTTTTTAGCATAGAGGTTATGTGTTTCACTAACTCAGCGAAATTAGGAATGAATCTTCTGACAAAATTTATCTTACCAAGTAGATATTGGATATCATTCTTTGACCTTGGTATGGACAACCTCTGAATTGCTTCCACCCGAGCTAGATCAATTTTCACTCCTTCTGTTGAAACAATGTGGCCTAGGAGCTTACCCTTCTTGAGAGAAAATTGAGATTTTTTGGAGTTCAGCGAAATCCCGAACTGTCTGCATTTCAAAAATACTATTTTCAAATGCTTTAGATGCTCTTCGTGATTGCTAGAATAAACTGTGATATCATCAAAATAGATGAGGACAAACTTGTCCTTCTCTCCCACGAAAGCTATGTCCATGGCCCTCTGAAAAGTGGCCCTGACATTCATTAGCCTAAATGGCATCTTGGCGTACATGAAGGTACCCCAAGGAGTAGTAAAGGAAGTTTTTTCTTGGTCTTCAAGATGTACAGAAACATGGTTATAGCCTGAGAAGCCATCTAGGAAAGACATGACAGTGGCCCCTGAAATTCTTTGCAGCAAGTGTTCCATCTTAGGTAGGGGATAGTTGTCTTTCTTTGAGCATTTATTTAGGTTTCTAAAATCAACGCATAACTTGATCTCACCATTTTTCTTTCTCACTATTACTAGATTTGCAATCCATTTAGAGTATCTTAATGGAATTGTGATTTTGGCATCAAGGAGCTTTTTGATTTATTTTTCAATTACAGGAAATGGGAGAGGACTGATAGGCCTTATTTTCTGTTTGAAAGGGATGGTATCTTTCTAAAGGGGAATCTTATGTTGAATGACCTCAGGATCATAGGTTTTCAGATCACTGTATTTCCAGGAAAAAACATCAACAAATTCCTTCATAATGCTGCAATATTCAGACCTCTGATCAACAGTTAATTTAGCGGACAGATTTATGAATTTAGGATGATTTTGGCTTCCTATATTGTGCTCATGGATAGAAGGATCCTTATCCTTCTTATCAGGTTTGTAGGGGACATCGTTTTGGTCGAAAATCTTCTCAAGAGGCACCAAACCTCGAGGTATATAATTGTTGGGCAGCTGAACAATATCATATTGACCCATTTTTCTTTTTAGCTTAGTATTCTTGGATTCCTCTACATTTTGATTTTCCTGGTCAATATGCATATCAAAAAATTCATCTACCACCTAGAGAAATCTACTAAGCTCATCATCATCTTCAAAGACTTTCCAATATTTGATATTTTCTGGCAGGGATGGTCTATATTTGACTTGGATTTCATAATTCAGTCTGGGAGGCATGGGAGGAATGAACATACTAGCTGAGATAGCAAGGGAATCAGCAAGATGATTCATAGCTCTGGGTATATAAGAAATATCAAAAATGGAAAAAGAGTCCCTGATTTTCCATACCTTATACCTATAGGGTTTCAACCTGAAATGTTTTGCTTGGAAAGTACTATTCACTTGTTGTATGATGAGATCCACATCTCCAAACACTTTTAGTCCTTTGATTCCCATCTCCTTGGTAGAATTTAATCCCAATAGCAAAGCCTCATACTCTGCTATATTGTTAGTAGTTTTGAAATCAAGTTTAAAAGACAAATGAATAGCCTCTTTTGAAGGAGAAATCAAAACTACACCTGCACCTGCTAAGTCTTGGGTACTGGAACCATCAAAGAACATGCTCCACACAGGAGTAATCTCTCCATCAGTCTACTGATAAGTAGGCCTTGTGAGCTGCAAAGGAGCTGGCTGAGAATCATCTATTTGCAGGATGCATGATCCGAAGTCTGTGTCTAATGCATAGACGGGATGGTTTACATAATTCTTCCCATCACTAATGATGTAGGAAAGGTGATTTTCTCTGTAAAGTCTCTTTAGCTCTCCTCCAAACATCAAGACTATGCCATACAAAATATCGATCTGCAAAGTACCTCCTAGCCTTTTGCTCCATAAACGCGACAAGAGGAGACCGAACTTGGGTGGGATATCAGCCACTACAACATCCATTACCATGCTTCTCATTGGCAGTTGGGCAAGGTTTATGACAAGGTCTTTTATGAGGCCGAGGCATATGACTTTCCTAGATTCGAAAGAGAAGAGATCATGGTAAGGTTTTGTGATGTCAAGCCCAAGTTCGTCCATCACTGCTTTAGGCATAAGATTGTGTGACACTCTCGAGTCAAGCAAGTAGTTGTGAAGGATATTGTCATCGATATTTAGGGATATGTAGAAGGGTGGACAAGAGTCATCTCGGTCTTCTACCATAGGTCCTATAGTCACTGTGGGCTTATCATCTTGAAGGTTTACGTAATCAGTAGCTGGAGGAGTCTTTGGTTGAAGGGACTTTAGCATAACAGACTTGAATATGTCATTCTTCATAAGTTCAGTCAATGGCATAAGTATTTTCACCTTCTGAATTTATGATTTGAAATTAAATGAATATGATATTTTATCGAAACGTTTTACCTAGTTAGAAGGATCTCTAAGGGAGACTTGTTCTTTAGCTTGGGGCTGCCATTTCTTCTGTTGCTGTTTTGTAGGAGTGGAGGTCTGGTTTGCAGGAGCAGCAGGTTGCTTGGCAACAACATCTTTATTCTTTATTTTTTCCGAGGGCAGCAAGCAATGGCTTTGGAGTGATAGTTTTAGATCTTAAATTGTAACCTATCTTATCATATGTCTGATAAAAATATTCTTCAATGCTTGCCTCATGAATCTTCTCATCCATCTGGGCCTCCTCATAATCTATTTATGTCAATAAGGAGGAATCATTTTCATCCCCAAAGAAATTGATGTCATCTTCTTCTTCAACTTCATCATGAGATAGCTCATGTTATTCTTCTAGCACTACATTTTGGAAGGGGGACCTGATCCTTTGGTCTTCAGATGCATTCTTGTCTCTCTGAAGGATCTGGACCTGCTAGTTGTTCCTTCTGTAAGGGAATGCATTGGGATTCCTGGGAGCATAAGCATTAGGATCTTTACTTCTTGTTGGTTGCTGACTCTAAATTTTCAGTTTTGACATTTCTGAGGTCAAGTTGTTCGACATCTTGGACATCTTTTCCATTTTGGTATTTGAAGAAGAAGGAGGATCAATAGACGACTTCTTTCTCTCAAATTTTCCTTTAAGTTTCTGAGATGCCATAATGTTAGATTCAACCTCAAGAGCAGCATCTTGCATTAAAGCGAGTGTGGATGACCTTCTTTCTCTAAGGATTAAGCAAAATTATGGATCAAAGGAAAAAGAGTAAGTAATCTTTGTTGATGCATCAGTTGGCTTGATCTCTACAGGAATCTTGTCAAACATCTTATTGAATCTTTTGGTGAAGTCTGAGACAAACTCCCCATTTTCTCTTCTTAGATTTTCGAATTCAATAATATAATACAAGAGGTCTCTTCTTTCTCCCCAATGTTTCAAAAACACCTCATCTAACTACTCAATGCCTGCCACTGAATTTGCTGGCAGTTCCTTGAACCACTTCCTGGCTTGACCATCCAAGCTCTGGACAAAAATTCTGGTCCAAACATCTTCCTCTGAAATGTTAATATTCTCAGCACAAGCATAGAAAGATTATATATGTTCTTCAGCAGTATAATCCCCAGATCTAGTAAACTTTGGCATATATTTCTGATAATCTCATGTTGGCATGCATGATAATGGATTGGGCAACACAAGAGGGGCATACCTATTGGCTAAGATTTGTTCCATTTTTGTCAAAGGGGCATCCATGGAAATCTTGGGGGTTGATGCAGAGGAAGAAGTTTATGTAGATGATAACTGAGATGGGATAGGTGGGACTATGGACAATGGTGGTCTTACTTCACTGAGGAATGAAGGAGAAGCACTGGTAGGATGACTACCTTGGAATGTGTTTCCTGAATAAGGTGGAAAGTAAGAAGCTCTGTAAAACTGACCGAGCAGTAAGGCCAAGTTTTCTTCACCCTTAGAGGAAATATCTTGTAAAATATCTTCAAGAATGGGTAGAATGGTATGAGTATGGAAAAAACTCTCCACAGGCTCAATTGGTGAAGAATTCAAAGAAGAGGAAGAATCCTCTTCTTGGAGAGATTCTACAACTTATTCTCTTAAGTTGGATATAGTAACATGCTCAGAAATAGAATCTATAACATCAGTGGAAATTGAAGGCTCGTCACCCTTCAAGCTTTCTGACACAATTTCAATTTTCTGAGAACTAGAAGTTTCAGTAGAAGGGGATTCGACAAGAGGTTCTCTAGATACAAAAGAAGAAGTGTTTCTTGAAATACCTGGTTTAGATGCTCTTGCAGATCCGGAAGGTTGTCTTTGCAATGCTTTTCCACTTCTGATGATCTTCTTAGGATCTGGAACTGGTGCTGCTAGTGGTCTTTCTTGGTTTTCCTTGGTATGAGCCCTTCTCGAAGCCACTTCGTTCTAATGGAGTCGCCAGATAGATGGTTACAACCGAAAATGTGTCCAAACTTTGTCTATCATCAAAGTTGGATCTTGTCGTCTCCCAAGGAAGCTGAACTTCAATCTCCTCTCCTCGCCAACGATGCCAATTTGTTATCACTCCAGGAAACTCTCCTAGGTTGTATCTTAGAGATGCCTATTAACTTAACCTTTTTGTAACTATTTTCTTAATAATGGGTGTGGGTTTGGATCAAGATGAATATCTTAAATCACTGGATTTTATCTTCAAGACAGTCTAGCTATATTCGTGCAATACAAGGACTTCAAGAGCTATTATTAGATAGGTTTGTAAATCAAATGGATAAGAAAACTAATCAATTAACCAGAACATACATAGGAAATATATATGTTGGGTCAACAAACTAGCAAAGGATGCTTATGATTCTTTCTTAACAATCAAAGGTAAGATGACAGTTACCATGGGACCATTAAACATAGACAAAAGAATGATTTCAACTCATAGGCATAGACAAAGATAAAAGAGAGTCTGACAATAACAATGAAAGAAGCTTGCAGGCTTAATATATTAAAGAAAGTGTCTTTTTTACAATAACAATGGATTATAGAACTCAAAATCGAACCTCATGTTCATCAAATGTTTTGGGATTTATAGCCCTTTACAAACAGTTTCAAGATCCTAGATTACTGGATCGAATTTTGCCTAAAATAGAAAATCAATAACTGGCCCAAGAAAGTAGGCAAATATCCTATAAACTAGGTCAATTAAAATTCTCGAATAATCTTTATGTTCTTCATATTTTTTGATAGGTGTAGTCAGCCTTCCGAGGCTATTGGATCTCATGTGATACGGGAGGATTCGAACATGACACCTATTAATAGTCAAACAGCTTCATATCCTTGAAAACAACTAACCATTTTTACCTTTCTGTCTTGTAGAGCACCTCCAAAACCAAAACAAACTCTTGATAAGGATGTCATTAATTATCTTCCATCAATTGGAACCATTTCTGAGGCTTTTAGACAAGGAAAACTTGGACCTGTGAAAAAACATTAACTTTCTGCCTTATCAGTGCTTTCAGTAGCTAGAGTAGATAGAATTCAGACCAATTAGCTACTGAAAGCCCTGCTTTCGATGGCTAATGAACAATCGATATGTTCGCCTAAGCCATCGAAACCTGAGATTATCAAAATTTCAAAAATACCCTTTGTATTAGCTCAAAAATGCCTTAGGACTGATCTTTTTAGGCTTCTGCATCTTGCTCAAAGATTGTAGGGTTACTGGCTACCTCTAGTTCATTGCACTGAACTACCACCTCTGCTAGGGTCTCAAGAGAAGCATGTGTCTGAGCCTGGTGTTTTGAAGACATAGCTTGTTTCTTCAAAGCCCTGACCTTTTTCTTCAAGCCCTAAGCTATTCTCCATAAGTTGTTGTAGTCTTTTACAATCTTGTCCTTCTTTTTCTTCTCCTTTATGCTTCCATGGGCTAATCTTTCCAAGGATGAGTTGCTTTCTACAAATTTCTTTGACAGGGTTTCATACTTGGTTTTTATTACCCTTTCTAGCACTTCTTGTTTGGCTAACTTCTTCTTAAGCTTCTTGATTTCCTTTTATTTACTCCGTTTCACTCATTTGCTAGATGAGGCATCTGCAATTTGTGGTTCTTGTTCTTCTTGAGGTGCAGGTGATGAAAGGTCGTCATAACTTGATGTGTATATATCCACAAAAATAGAATTTTCACACCCTATGGTAACTGAATCCTCGTGCCCTGTTTCAATTTGGTGCTCTTCATCCTCCGAGTCTGTGTAAGGAAGATTAAGAATGTTTTTGTTCACTGGGGATTCTTTGGCCTTTTCTTTTTCACTGTTGAAATTTATTTTCTTCTTAGTTTTGTCAAGCTTAGAGGAAGGAGAGGGTTCCTTAACTGGAGCTGGAGAGATAGCTCTCCTCCTCCTCTTTCCACTTCTGGGAGTAGAAGAATTCTTGGAATGAGGACTCTTGTTACCTTCTGGCTGAACCTCAGTCTGGAAATCATTCCAGAACAAGAAGTAATTCCACTATTTTCCTCTTCTTTGCAACAACTCACAAACCAAAAGTTTGATCAGACTATGGTGGGATAATCTACCTGCAACTTGATTAGGCTTGGCCTTGACTTGATGAGCCATTTTGGATAAACTTCTGTGGAGAAAATAGGGCAGATTGAGTGGGTTTCTACCAGTCAAATGATTTATAAGTTTAAAATGGTAAATCATCACTCTGTTGTATCGCCCTTCACAAGTTACATAAACCATTATAGCTTTTAATAACTGCTGCCATTTCTCTTCAAGGAAAGACACATGAATGTCTTTCTTCCATATCAAACCCCTGTGTTCTGGTTTCAAATAAGACCTGAATTCAACATTCTTAGTGACAGTAGTTTTAAACCATTTTTCTCCAGTCATGGGAAGCTCTGTCACTTCAGCTATGAGGGCTTCATCTATCTCAAATTCATCCCGGCCCATGATTGTTTTCTTTCCATCGAAATTGAGGGCAAAGGCCTCTGCCACCTGTTGATAAGAACTCTGTAATTTTTTGTAAAAATTATAACATCCTGCATCCCTGAACATTTGACATACCTCCGGGTGTGATTCTAGGTAATTGATGTCGTCGAACTCTTTCCTCAGGGTTGACGCTCCTTTCTTCATTTGCCACAATGTTTCCACACACCTGTGATCGAAGGAATGGATTTCAAGGGAGAGTTACATAGCGTAGAATTAGGGTGAGTCGGCTCAGCTGTGACAGAAATGAGAGAAATGAGGCGAGCTTTAGAACGTGGCACTGATTACAAGGGATGCGGCAGAACGGTTGGTGATTTGCAGCAGTCATGGTCGATAACTGTAATGATGGAAGGTACGTAAGCATATGGGTTGATGATATAGCGATTTGAAAAGATTCGCTTATATCATACAGAGATAAGCTTCCGACCGTGAATGGTTCATTCTCCTGTCTTTTCGGCGGCTTATTGCAATTATAAAACTTTGAACCCGATGGTTGAAACGTGTGAAAGGACATGTTGACTCTTTCCCCACTTCTGTGATTTCGGTGGCTAAAATAGCCCTGAATTCCTTTGTTTAAGCTACCGAAAGCTAAGGCTTTCGGTGGCTAATGAACGATCGATGTTCGCCTAAGCCACTGAAACCTGAGATTTGAATTAGATCAAATAAAAACTAAACAAAAGTTTATTTAAACTTTATTACATGTGTAAAGCTTTGAGAAATGAGCTTTAAAAAAAAATTAAAAGTACCTTTTTTTAAAAGACATCCTATCACCTAAAATGAAAAATCTCAATTAATTTATTTGAGGGGATAACACAACCTACAACTCAACCATTGTAACTTCCTCTTCTTTCTCTCAACTTCAATACAATTCCTTCATAAAAGAGGGTTGCCTTTTAGGACAAATATTTTTTCTCAATATTTTGCTTTGGGGCCAAGGGGCTACAAAAATTGTCACACACCATTTAGGAAATGAGGTCCAATCATGGCTGAAACAAACCTCTAAATCAAAAAGATAATGAAACTCCACAACCAACATTTTTTTTCCTTTAACTTGGTCTTTCATTTAATTTTATTTATAATTTAAAAATTATTAAATAAAAATTTATTATTAATTAATTAATCTATATTTCTATTGTGAGGTTCACTATTAATTAAATTTTATTTATTCCCCAACTTCCCTTTATTATTTTAATCACTTTTTTCTGAACTGATTTATTTATTTATATTTTTAATTATTTTTCTCAAACGGCTTTTTACAATAATCAACCTTTCATTTTACCCTATAAATTTCAAGTCATTACTCTTTTTCATCTTTTTCATTACTATTTAAAGATTTATTTTGGAATGTCCAGGACGTTTTGAAATATATTACACTGTAAAGTCATGCACAACGAGTAAAATTTTGAATTTCAGATTCAAACTGCAGCAAACGATGATGAGAAATAGGTCCTCACATTCCAGTGAAAGATCAAATACGTTGTGTAATAAATTAAACCGGGCAAACCTCCCTACAATTGTGTTGTTAGATTGATTCCCGTGGTAGTGATCGAAAAAGGAATTTGGATACTTCTGCTTTCCGCATATTATGGTTTGCAGATAATCAAAACTAACAGATCATAGCTGATACAGAAATTGTGATTTTTTAATTTTATCCTGAAATCTCTGGGGAAAATTTGTTGAATGTGCAAATTTAAATGGCTAATTTTATACAATTTGAGTACCCAAAGATTTTCCAGGTTGCCAAATCCAAGTAGTAATCAAAAAAAGATTTTTGAAACCTGTGCTTTCCGCATATTAGGGTTTGCGGATAATCAAAGCTAACAGACAATAGTTAGCATCGGAATTGCGATTTTCCTTACAATTGTGTTGTCAGATTCTCGTGGTAGTGACCGAAAAAAGTGGTAAAAACCTARAATGTAGAGACTAATCATCGAATCCAAAGAACCTAATTTATTTTTTTAATCAAATGGTGTATGAAATGAAACCTTACATTAAAATTTWAAAAAGTTCATGATATAAACACCTACTGGATTCTCCTGCAGTGTAGGTTTCATAACGTCCATGCCCACTGTGCATAAGTTTCTGATTACTCTCTGTAATTTCCTTCCCTGTGCAATGGAGAAACGCAGGTCAGAAATTTTTGCSTTCGTTGCTATGTTATTACTGATGTCGTTAAACTCATGCCAAGGAAAAAAGACAGCAGAATGTGGAGAAAAAGACCGTGTTGCCTTATTAGATTTCAAAGCCGGTATGGTGAAGGATCCGAGCGGAGCTCTTAAATCATGGACGGGCAAGGATTGCTGCAAATGGAAAGGTGTGTCGTGCAATAGCAAGAGCGGTCGAGTGGTAAGGCTCATTCTTGATGGGGAGCCGTTGGATCCGCTGAACCCTAGCAACAGTACGCAYATGACTGGAACTATATCAGAATCCATCGGGAACCTCTCTTCYCTCCRTACCTTCATTCTYGTCTGGTGGAAAAATATAGGCGGAATAATTCCATCTTCTCTTTGTCGCCTTTCAGGSTTAAAAATTGTTTCTCTGGATCACAACAAACTCACCGGTTCCATTCCTTCTGACATCGGCAAACTCCTCCGTCTACAGTCTCTGTCTCTCTCCGAAAACCTGCTTTCCGGTCCTATTCCGAAATCCATCGGAAATCTTAAGAGTTTAACTTCTCTGAACTTGGATTCGAATCGGCTCTCTGGCTCCATTCCTTCAAGCATTGGAAATCTGTATCGGCTCTCCATCTTGACGCTGAACAGGAATCTGCTCTCGGGTCCCATTCCGGACTCCATGGGAAACCTGGCGAAGCTAACGAAACTTCATATAACAGACAATTTCTTGACGGGTAAGATTCCTTCCTCATTAGGAAATATGTCAATGCTGGCGAAGCTGTTCGCAAGTAACAATCGTTTGAGCGGAAACATTCCAGAGTCGCTGGGTTTGTTGAGCGCTAATTTTTATGAATTGCATTTGGATCAGAATCTATTGACAGGATCTATCCCAGAGTCCTTGGTGAATCTCACATCTCTTTTAACTCTCAACTTATCCCTAAACGTACTCACGGGGAATATACCCCGTATTCCCAAGTCTTCCCATCTTGAAACCCTCGTTCTGGTGAAAAACAGGCTATCCGGGGACATCCCTGCCTGGTTAGGTAATCTGCCAAAACTCCGCTCGTTGCAGTTATCGTTCAACAATTTCACAGGCCGATTACCCCTTTCTTTTGGAGGGAATTCAAGCCTTGAATCTGTTTTCATTTCAAACAATAAGCTTACTGGTACCATTCCTGAATCGTTGGGTGATATGTCAAATCTGCAATACCTCGATCTGTCAAGTAATCAACTTAATGGAACTATTCCGGAGCAGATGACCCAGCTGAAGGATCTGAGTCAGTTGAATTTGAGCTTCAACCATCTGTGTGGCATGATTCCAGCAGGCAAACCGTTTGAGAAATTCCCTGCTTCTACATACATTCACAATGACTGTCTCTGCGGCCCGCCTCTTCCTTCTTGTAATTCAGCTTAAAGTGAACATGACTTTATTTTGCATGCAAAAAAAATTGAGATTGTATGGTCCAAGTTGTATGAGATTCTTAACTAAACAAGGCTTCTAAATAAAATTGAGATTGTATGGTCCAAGTTGTATGAGATTCTTAACTAAACAAGGCTTCTAAATAGCTTAGTCCCTGCCAAATTGCCAAATCGGGATGTAAACTCAAATAGCTTGCATACATGAATAATATAAATAATTTATAAAAAATTAAAATATATATGTTTGGATTTTTTATCCCTCATTTTAATAATACGGAGTGGTTTAATAACACACTTCGTCACCAACTATCCTACATCTCGAAAACAAAAACTAATATATATTTATTTTGTTTATATCTTATAATAATTAATAGATTTTCAATTATTATAAATTTTAAATTATTTTGTATCACATTAATTACTAATTTATAATAAATTTTGAATTATTTTGTATTATAGATTTTATTATAGATTTTAAACTATTTTGTATCACATTAATACTAAAAAGAAATTTTGAACTATTTTGTATTATAGATTTTAAACTATTTTGTATCACAACATTAATACTAAAAAGAAAAAAGAAAAAAAATGAGAAAATATATAAAAAAAAAATAAGGAAATACTTATTTTGAAATCTTTTATATAATTTCCAAATTTTATTAACTTTATTTTATCAATCATAATATTAATATATTTTGAATTTTTTTTAAAGATTTTGTTAATGTATTTTACAATATATGATTTTTATAATTTATTATTTTTATCAATATCTATAATTATTTTAAATTCACTTGATTCAAAATATTATGAAGAAAAAAAATTCATAAAATTCAAATAGCAACAACAATTCTTTAAATTATTTATTTTTTAGACATAAATGTGATTTGCAACAAAGATTTTCACACTATTTAATTTTTACTCATAATTTATGTTTGTAATAGGCATTCTTCAAAGTGTCTAATTTTTCCCATAAATGAGATTTAAACCCTTCTTATTATCCAAAATAGAATTGCTTAAAAAAAAATTGACAACTTAATATCAAGTAAAATAAAAACCAAAATTCCCTCTTATTGACTTGACTCTCGAGATTCCTTTACCATCTCAAGTTCTTGTAAATTGATTTAATTGCTTTTTCACACCTTGAAAATAGTTGTAATGTAGCGTTTTTTTCATAGGTTTCCTTTATATACCAAGATAAAATGCATAACTAAAATAAACTACATGACATATTGGTTTGATTTTAGATTTAAAATTTTGCGTGAATCATGGTATTGAATCTTATGAGAGAGAAATTAGAGAATTAGGAGCTTGCATGCATTCTCTCCATGGATTATGAACATGTCATGAGAGAAGAGGGCACTTGTAATTCTTCTTCCACATGCATGCATGAAATAAGGTGTAACTAAGGCATAACAAAGAGGGCAGACTTATGGAGAGGAGTAAGAAAATGAAGTAAGCTTGTTTCTTTTGTTTTTGTTATTATTGGCTCGACAATCCCTCTTAGTTTAGATAATGCACCAAGTTTGGAGGGCAATGTGACTATTGCTTGAAACTACCATCAAAGATTAATAAGAGTTGGAATTAACATGGAGACGAATAAGAGTTTCCATTAACATGGAATATTGGATTGGTGCACGCGCAGGGTTTGAATATTGCATTGGTCTACTCCTTCAATCACTTACATTGTTGGTAAATCTACCCGAACGATTCGAATTTCAAGTGTAGTATGAAATGTTTTGCATTACAAAATAATCTAGAAAGGCAACTAGGATATGAACATTTATAATCATGAATAAATTGATTACTTGATATGTGCAATATAGATATTATTTGGATTATGCAATTACTATTCATATTGGTTTTCTCGTTGCTTAACATTCTAATTCTTCCATGAAGATACTATTGTTTGTTCTCCAATTTGAGGTCGAGATTGAACTTGATCTAGGTGGATATTGATGGTCACCCATCTATTCCAAATGGATCACATATAGATTTCATCTTGGCAGTTTCAGTTTTCATTTTGGCAATTTTTTTCTAGCTTTTCAGGTTTTGAACTTCTGGGGCCATTTTGAGGCCGTAAACAACGGTTTCTAGGCCTGCCACAGTCACACTATAAATAGAGTCAAAGTGTGACGACATAATGTGTATTCCTCAAATAGACCTTTCCAATGGGATATCGTGCACCTAAAAAGAAGATTGTATGCAAAAGTTATGACCTAAGGAAGTTGATGTACCAACTTACCGTAATGGGGCCCACATGAATTTTGGCGCTTCATCTCCTAGGGTTATTTTTTTGGATGTTTAGGGTTTTGGCATTCATGTTTGATGTAAAAATTCCTTTGGAGCCTCATTGTAATCATCTTCTTGCAAATGAGCACAACCATCACATCTCTTCTCAAAGATAAGTCGTGACCATTCTAGCAAGCTTGTTTTAGTCTACATTTTACAGTTTCAATATATTTCTTTATTGAATAGAATTCAAGTTTTATTGTATCTTTGTTATTGTTCACTGTATCTATATTTAAATAATATAAATCTATATTCATTTCGTTATGCTCATAAAATATGGATGAGTGGTATCATAGCAGTCTTCTCCTTTTCGTTCTCAGTGCATGTCCCCGACAAGGTCAGGGTACAAAGAGTTGGGTCTCAAGCTTGTTTCTCTTGAGGACAAGAGCTCTCGCATGCCCAAGCAACCTTCCATGGAAGGATAATATAAATACAATGGGACAAGATATCCTTTCAAACTGATGCTCAAGTAAGCCATCGTGCAACAAAGGAACAAGATGATGGATAGTTTTGCACAATTCCTTTGACGGATACAAACAGGCGACTCATCTTCCTTGAGCGGAGGCACCGACCCCTTCAAGGTACATATCAACTTTGATATTCCTATATTTGAAGGTAAGATAGACGCATAAGTTGTAGACAAATGATTGAATCTTCTAGAAGGGTATTTTTATGTCCATAACTTTTCCAATAGAAAAAAGATTTCATTTGCACTCCTCAAATCCATACCATGTGTCAAACATTGGTGGGAGACTTTTTGTGAACAAAATGCAATAGAGGAACCCTCATTATTTACAGTTGCACTCACCTGAGAGTCCTTCAGGGATGTTATTAAGGAGAAATAATACCCTGTTGGAAATTATGACAACCTGTATACAAGATGGATCACACTACGACAGGAAAGGGACCAAAAAATACCACAATTCACAAATATCTTCCATGTCTTGCGCACCAAGTTGGGTATCAAATATTCTGAGTGAAATCTGGTGCTCAAGTACCACGATGGTCTGCATAGATACATCCAAACAAAAATGGAGTTTCAGGACATCTCGTCCTTGGGAGAGGCCTATTGATATGCTGTCAAAATCGAGCAGAAGCTTAAACAAAAGACACAACGATTCGGGTTTAGGAACCCCCCACAGTAGAAGAAGGGCAAGGGCAGCGCCAACCCGTAGAACAAAGGGTATAGAAAATATGGACAGCCTCGAGACAACTAGTATTAGCTGCAAACAAAGAAGGACAATCGAAATACGAAGAAAGACACTGGGAAGTGGTGTGACTTCCATAAGATCCCCTGGCATAATACTATTGATTTCCGCTCAAATAAATCATTGGTGGCTGAGGTGAAAGTCTCTTAATCAAATGTGGGTTCTGAATCTAAGTCAGAACCAAAAAATGGGAGACAGATTATTGATGCAGAACCGAGTGCCATAGTTTCTACCACCAAGATCCATCCCAATGAACCTAATGAGCCAAAGGAAGGTGAGCGCCTCTTTCATTCACAGATGTGGGTGAAGGGTACTCCACTTCGCTTCATCATTGATAGTGGTAGTCAAAAGAACCTCATCTCAGCGAAGGTCGTCAAGTAGTTAGCCCTGCCGACAACACTGCACCCTCAACCATACACCATCAGATGGCTCTGTGAAGGAATTGATCTTCATGTCATCCAAAAGTGCCTCATATCCTACGACATCAAGTCCTTCAAAGATGAGGTATTGTGTGATGTCGCTCCCCTTGAATTTTGTGATGTTATTTTGGGCCAACCTTATTTATGAAAACGTCATGTTGTATATGAGTCTAGGCCTCGCAATGTTATTATTACTTTGGAAAAGAAATTGTACAGGATACCCGAGGTAGTCCCACCTACATCCATTTCCTTGATTTCTGCCAAGCAATGCAGGAAGGTCATATCTAAGACCAGGAATTTTTTCTTCTTTTGATGGTGGTCATTCTGCAATTTTCCTTTTGTCTGCATGAAAAGTAGCGGCTTATGATTGTGTGGATGACTATCTCCTTCCCTAGAATGTAAGACCAGGAAGCACCAACCACGTCGTTGATTGTCTCAGCCACCCTCCAGTTGTATTACTCACCATGGTTCTAAACTCCTATGGCCATGAGACCTCCAGATGACCCCAACTCTATGAGAGAGATCTTGACTTCACTGCCACCTACTAGATGTTGGGCACAAACATAGTTGTCATTGATTTCCATCTTCCAGATGGGTTGTTGTGCCATCTAGGCCATCTATGTGTTCCATCAAGAAAGTCGATGAAGTTGATTTGGGAAGCACACTATAGTCGGGTGGCAGGACACTTTGGCATAGAAAAGACAGTGGCAGTGTTGCAACAACATTTCTGTTGGCTGAAACTTTGACAGTATGTCAGCAAGTATATCATATCCTTCACTTCCTGCGCCATTTCCAAATTGGTTGTTAAGAAACAAGGCATGTACAACCCTATTCCTACTCCTAAAATGCCTCTGGAAACCATCTCGATGGACTACATGTCAGTACTTTCGTCAACAAAGAGGGGAAATGGCTATGTTTTTGTGGTGGTTAATCATTTTTTTGAAATTAGCAATTATTTTCACCTACAAGAAGAGCATCACAGCAGAGGCCACTACCAAGATCTTCTTCAAACGAGTGTGGGTATATTTTGGGATACAAAAACCATCATCTCGGATCGGGACAACTGATTTCTTAGCACATTTTGGTCGAGTCTTTGGTCACTGCTAGACACCAAGGTCACCAAATCCATTTCATTCATTCCTATGCATGTGCGATTCCAAGCATCCCTGCACATGGGATGAGAGTCTTCCCTATGTTCAATACAACTACAACAGAGCCATACATAGCTCAATTGGCCAAATCCCCTTTCAACTGGGATTGGGATTTCAACCATTGGGTCCCACGGATATTGCACTACCCCTTGCAACCACCCAGAGAGACTCGTCCCATGCTCAAACTGAAGTCGACAAAGCTAGCCAGTTCATTAAGAAGGTACAACACATCCACCAATAGGTTCAGGATATTTTACACAAGTCCAATGCCAAGTACAAGAAGAACCATGATCAACATCGGGTGCCACACAAGTTTCAGGTGGGAGATAAAGTTTGGTTTCACTTTCCAAAAGAATGCCTTACAGGACCCCATTGGAAGCTTTGTCCACTCTGCTATGGACCTTATATCATCAAAAAGGATGTGGGAGACAATTATTTTGAGCTCAACATCCCCCCCTTCCTTGTCTTGCACCACGTGTTTAATGTAGGCCTCCTTCAGCCATACTTTCCACCATTATTGGACACCTCAGAGGTAGCATAAAAGTTGACACCAACATAGCTCAACCCTGACTGCATGGAACATGCATCCACTGATCTGATCATGGAAACATAGGTCAAGGGAACTTTCCAAAAAAATATCCATCTTTATTGGGTTTTCAAAGCAGGGTCGCTCCTGCACCAAGGCGAGTGGCTCACCCAGGGCTAAATTCAATAGAAATTTCCTCATCTGATGGGGGAACTCAATGCAATGGAGACCATTTATTCCTAAGGAGAGAAGATCGATCCAAGTGGATATCGATGGCCACCCACCTATTCCAACTGACTCACATACAGATTTCATCTTGGTAGTTTCAGTTTTCATTTTGGCAGTTTTTTTCTAGCTTTTCGAGTCCTAAACTTTCAGGGTCGTTTTGAGGCCCTAAACAACGTTTTCTGTGGCCCGCCCTAGTCACACTATAAAAAAAAAATTAGAGTGTGATGACATAATGTGTATTCTTTGGATAGACCTTTCCAACGGGATATTGTGTGCCTAAAATGAAGATCGTATGCAAAAGTTACGACCCCGGGAAGTTGATGTACCAACTTACCCCAATGGGGCCCATATGACTTTTGGTGCTTCATCTCCTAGGGTTAGGTTTTTGGATGTCTAGGGTTTTGGAATTCATGTTTGATGTAAAAAGGGATTTTAAGCCTCATTGTAATCATATTCAAGCAAATGAGCATAGCTATTACATCCCTTCTCATAGATAAGTCGCCACCATTCTAGCAAGCTTGTTTCAGTCTGCATTTTACAGTTTCAACATATTTATTTATTGAATAGAAGCCAAGTTTTATTGTATCTTTGTTATTTTTCACTATATCTCTATGTTAATAACATAAACATGTATTCATTTCATTCTTCTCACAAAATTCGGATCAGAACCTCGACAACATCTCATCTAGTTTCATTTTCTCCAACAGTTGTAGAGATACTTGATTTAATTTATGCACCAGAAGAAAAATAACTAGTTTACCTCCTCGACATAGAACCATATTCCCTATTTCCCATGGATGATTGAGAGGAACGGGGGAGAGAGGTAGATCATGAATGTAATAGTCATAGAGGAAGAAAACGTTATCTAAAAAAAAAACATTACCAAACTTTATCTCCCACCTGAAACTTGTGTGGCACCCAGTGTTGATTATGGTTCTTCTTGTACTTGGCATTGGAATTGTGTAAAATATCCTGAACCTATTGGTGGATGTGTTGTATCTACTTAATGAACTGGATAAAATTAAAAAAAAAAAAAAATTGTAAAAAAATTTGTAGAGCGAAGGAGATAAGTAATAGGAATAAGAGATAAATTTTAAAATAAATTTTAAATCAAATTAGATAAGTAATAGGAATAAGAGATATGGAGCCTGCAATTTACTTTGTTGACTCTCAACCATAAGTAGAGGCACAAATCCATCATTGGTTGACCCGGAAGTGAAATTTTGTTATGTCTTTTTCCAAACCCAAAACATTCCACTCTGCAGAAAAGAATGTGTATAGAGAGATCATAAAAATTACTAGAAAATAGAATATGTGTCTTTACATAATAATATCTAAGTCAATTATCTCTATATGCCTCATATGCCTTTCATTTTTGGGCACATTTGCATCCTACCTATAAAGTATTTCCTTGGGCTTGTTCTTACATAATTTTTTGTTCATAAGGTATTGGATTTTACCAGGGTCTCTCTTTAGTTGAATGCCTAGGAGGTGGTGAAAGCCAAGAATTTCCTTCGTTGAATACTTAGGCGACAATGAATGCCACTTATTCTAAATTCCTAGGTGATGGTGAAGGCTAGGCATCTCCTCCATTGAATATTTGGGCAGTGGTGAAGGCCACTTGCTTGTGGCCGTTGAATGCCACTTGATCTTGGGAGCTAGTGAAAGGCACTTGTTCTTGGGTGGTGGCAATCATAAGGCACTTCACTACCTTGTATTTTTATGATTATGAGCATGTTCACAACTTGCATGCTTCTGTAGCTGACAATTAATCTAGTTAATAAATAACACTGTGTAGGTGACAGGTCCTCTCATACGATGCTACGGTGTTATTTATTACAAAGATTTATTCTGACATTTAGATAACATCTATTTATTAACCATATTTAATCTAACATTTTAACCAAATTTATTTTGACATTTCATATAGAAGAAACATTAATGTGGTGATGTTATCAACAATATCGTCGCCACCCTCGCAATAAGACATCCAAGTTGAAATCCAATAGTGTTCAAGAAAAATAGAGTTTTTAATTTATTTTAATTCTAATAAAAGTATGCCCACAGGGGGCAGCTCAATTGGCAAGTGTCGTGAAAATGAAGTTCCATGAGGTTTCAAGTTCAACTTCCCCCGACTTACAATGTGTGTCGCGTATGGGGCTTCGTGGGCACACCTGGAGGTTATAGTGGTAGCAGTTGGATAACACGACCACGTGTAACATGAGCACGCGCCCAACTAGTTGTTGATTCCTCCAGACATATAAAAAAATTAATTAATTAAAAAAAAAATTATAATAAAAGTATTATTCTGATTTTCCAATGTTGAACATTGAAAATAAAAGAAAAATTAAATTCAAAATGTGAACTAACATTGAGTCAACTGACTCATTGCTATAGTCCAGCCTTCAGCAGGGACTAATAAGAGATTTTATTGTGTCCCCATGTTCATATTTGGTTTTCCAAGGGTGGTAATGATATTTATTTGTGCGCTCCATGTTTTGTTATGCAATTGTTGAATACTTTTGAAATCTAAACTCCCATTTCAAATGGATTAAAACTAGATTTTATATCTTAATGTAATTTTAATACTAAGGATTGTCTTTTTGGAACAATTTGGAAATAAACGAAATTTAATTTTCATCATGGTCCTAGCCCTATACTATTCATTTTTTATTTATCCTTTGGTCATTTTCCCTTTTTTCCATTATTTCATAAATATTTCAAAAAATTATCTTGTCCAGGCTTTTGTGGCCCCTTTTTCCTCTTTAATCGGTCTAGCCTAGACGATTATTAATTTCCTCCTTGATAATTCAGACTTATACAACCCAATGGGACCCACTCCCTCTTTCTATCCACTTCCATAACCTTCTTCACCACTTTTCAAGGGATCACACATGAATCCACTGCCTCCTCCTACATTCAACTTTCATAGATATTCTTGTTTCATCCATTCAGAATTCCCATGGACAAGACTCGAGTACAATAATCGCTAGGTGAAGGTGAATCGATCAATGTCTTCACGATGTTCACTCTCTATATGGACAAATATTTTTGTTTCATTTTCATAGTTGTATCTTTCTCTATTGTGAAAATTTATCTTGTGTAGCTCCATGCACCCCCCCTCGACCACTCCTAAAGATCACACCATACCCTCATACACTCACTAATTTGCAACCCAGTGCAGTGCATCCTCTTTTTCATATCATTGGTATCAAAGCATCAAGATTGGTTAGGCAACCTTTTTATGGTTTTTACATGATTTCACAACCCTTTAGAGCTTAGTATTGTCACCAAACTATCCCAAGGATCCCTCATTTACTCCTAGATTAATCTACATAGAGGAACCATAATTGCATCCTAAATCCTTTTGAGTACCAACTACACATCATTTTCAACATTTGAATTTTTTTTAACCAACTGCACCATTCTCCAAAATGGTAGACAATGCTAATATCATGCAACAATTAACAGAATACATGTGGCTCACCTAATAGGAACAATAATGAGGAGATGAGGCCCAAGAATGTTGATACAAAACAATGATTGAGTTAATAAAAATTTAATCATAAATTCACTGTTGGGTATGTGTTATATTCTTTGCACGAGTAGTAGTGTCTGAGCGTCTGCGCTGGGCATGCAGGGGGGTTCGAGGGCAGCGCCCCCGAATTTTTTTTTTTTTGGGCCGACATATTTCCACCGGGCCGACATATTTCCAGGACGACATATTTTTGGGACGACATATTTCTGAGACCACATGATATTAGGTGGTTTTTTGGCACATGGTTTTTTGCCGATGGTTTTCTATTTCCGGTTAAGGAATTAGGGTTTTGGACTAATCCAGGTCATTGGGTTAGGGTTTTGGATGCCGCTGGCTCCTATATGTATATTTTATTGTAAACAATGTAAAAGAGTGTATGAATATAATATATGTTGGTTTTCCCGGTTTGGGTTTCCAGGTGAAAAATCTCTGTGTAATGTTTGTATTTGCCATTGTATCTTTTCTGTTCTTTTCTGAATATCAGTTTGCAGTAGATATTGTACAAGTTTAGAATTTACATTTGGTATCAGAGCTTTATTGGCTTCAGGGGGACGCCTTTGTCATCAAGGGTTTGGCTCGGGACTGTGATAAGCCTTGTTACAGTGGGAGATCTGCGGTATTGTTTTTCAAGTGAAAAGAAATGGCAAGCAATTCGAAGATGGAGATCGAGAAATTTAATGGGAAAAGCTTTGAGTTGTGGAAGCTCAAGATGGAAGATATTTTGGTGGACAGAGATCAGTGGATCGCGGTAGATCCAGGTATGGCACCTACAGGAACTTCTGCAGATGATTGGAAAAAGACGGATCGGAAGGAAAAGAACACAATTCAACTGTGTCTCTCCGATTCAGTATTACTGAATGTGTCAGAGGAAGCCACAACCAAAGATTTATGGGAAAAGTTGGGGAAGTTGTATCAGTCTAAGTCCCTGGTAAATAAACTATTCCTGAGAAAGAAGCTGTATAACTTGAGGATGAGAGATGGAGACTCGATGGAAGAGATTTTGAATACCTTCAATACTGTGGTAAGTCAATTAGTATATGTTGATATTAAAATTTCAGATGAAGATAAATGTATCAGTTTGTTGTGTTCTTTACCAGA
>ML783148.1:240057-252119 GCA_009831015.1 Picea engelmannii | reverse complement strand
ATATATATATATATATATATATATATATATATATATATATATATATATATATATATATTATTTTTATTTTTTATGTTTCAAAAGTAAAAGTTGATTTGAGAGATAATAATTAATATTATTAATTATATATATATTAACAAACAAAGAAATAAATGTTGTTTGTGTTATTTAATTTAAAACAACGAGGCAATGACATTGTTTTATTATTTCATCCCTGTGTTACAGCTATTAGAATGAGTTTAGTTCAGAACTGCTAGCAATGACATTTGGAGTCCATCTGAAGATGTGAAAGAGATTGAAAGATTAAATGATGATTAATAAATCAAATTGGACTCTTAGATCATGTTCCATGTGGAGCATAGTTTGTTATGAACTTGAATTCTTCTTCTTGGAGGGTGTCGTAGTTCAAAACAAATCATTTTTCCCTCACGCAGTCTGCAAAACGGAGCTCTGAAGAACCCTGAATTTCTCCCAAATGGTTGTGAAATCTAGGAAATTGATAAAGTGTTACCTAATTGCCTCTGTTCTCAAGAAAACCCACGTTTTATTTTTTTATAATTTGCCTCGGTTTGCTCAGAAAATGCATTTTAAAATCATGTGTTTTAACAATTACACATTTCTGGCAATTACGTTTACTGGCAATTACCTCAGCAAAGCTTAATGAAAAAAATGGGTATTACTCCTGCTGTGGTAAAATTTCTAGAGCTTGTCTCTCATAGAGAAGTTCAGATCGATGGTCATCAAAATTCATAGTATTGTTGTGATTCAAGCCAAGGACTGAGATAGAAGATTATTGTGGTCGTAGTTGGATTGTGAATAGAAAACAAAGGGTTTGTAATTCAATTAATCACATTTTTAGTTTAGTTTTGTTTTTTATTATTTCCTAATGCCATTATTGTTTTATTGTTCGTAGATCACTGTTACAGCAAAAAAAAACGTCATTGTTTCAACATGAAATTTTTTTACTATAACATCTTGTAACATCATGTAAAAGTTTCGCTATAACAGCATGTAAAATTTTCACTGTAACAGCATGTAAAATTTCGTTGTAATAGAATGATGTAACAGCATGTAAAATTTTCGATGTATCAGCATGTAAAATTTTCGATGTAACAGCATGTAAAATTTCGTTTTGTTTTTATTCATCTAATGTTTTATTGTTTTTACTGTTAAGCATGTTTGCAAAAACATTCATTCATGAAATCAAAATCATCCATATTTGTTTATCCTCGCATGCGCACGAAGCGCGAAGGAGATCATACTTATTTAAAAAAAAAATTAGAGCAAAAAAGTTGTTTTATTCGTTAGCCTACCTACTCTATGCTAATTGAAACTTAAAGATTAGTCACGTGTAGTCAAACTTCCAATGGAGCCAAGAAAGCAATAGTAACAAAAATATATTCATGTGCAATTTTTCAAATGAAAGATAGAAATTTACATGAACAAACGAATTTTTTTGCTGTAACGACAAACTAACTAAGAAATAAAATTGATCTAATCGAGTGCTTACCTGGAACCATTGTTCGATAATGCTTTCATAGACGCGTTTTTCCTCGCTTGGATCTTGATGTAACTCCTCTTTATCTTCCTCAATCTCTTGCTCGAATGTTTGTTCGTCATCTAATGCGTAGGAGTCTTCGGATCTTGAATCCTCGTTTGTTGTTGGAGGAGTGTTTGAATCTTTAATTGTTGTCAAGATCTCCTCTTCCTGAGAAGAGGAGATCCTGACTTTTGTGAGGATCTAAGTGAGTAGTTCCAAGATGACACTCATTGTTAAAACATATTGAAAAAGGGGTTCTTACATCACCCAAATCAAAAATAAAAAAACTGAAAATCATACTTGTTGAAACACATACTCTCCACAGTTGCGGAAAACACACTTGCTACAATTGAAATTCACACTTGCGGAAAATGAAATTTACATAAATTGAAATTCACACTTGCGGAAAATGAAATTTACATAAATTGAAATTCACACTTGCGGAAAATGAAATTTACATAAATTGAAATTCACACTCTAGAGCTGGCAGGGAAAACATGAGGATTGTCCACTCAAGTATCTCCTATGACCCTTTACCAACACATGCAGACACACTTGCAGGAAATCAAACTAGACTTCAATCCATCGTGCTTCCCCGACAACGGCGCCAAAATGTTAGGCAGAAATATTGTCATTTTAATTTATTTGTAGTATTTGCCCAACTATTTAATTTGTCAATCCAAGGTTCATAGGCTTACGAAGCACACGCACTATATATGCAGAACTGAAGTGAAAGTAATCTAATCTAAATTTCTTAAATGAAATTAATCTAGGAAAGCATCGAAAGACTAACTAGGAAAGAAAGAAATTGCATAAGGGAAAAACAATACAACATGTGAAGAGTTGAATGACAAATGACATATGTGAGCTCACACAATATATCAATCTCAAATTATATTACAAGAGTCAAATGACAAAGCATGAAATAATAACAAAGCTAAGAATCAAAGTAAGAATCCCCTTCTCCTCATTACAAGACTAAATTATGAATTACATGATATCTAACCCCCCCAATTATGAATAGCATGATGATCCTCATGAAGAGAGAACACTCTCTTATATACATGAGTGTCATAATTACAGATCCATTATTCTCTCAACTTATTCCTTCAAATCCTCCACTCATATCTTGGATAAGATATCCTATCAAAATCTCCATGATCTTCTCCTTTGAATATGCTTGAATGATTGTCTCAAATATTCTTCAATTCTTCAAAGCTTGAAGATGAAATTCGAATTTGAGGCTAGGTGGTAATATTTGACTTTGTTGAAATCTTCACATATGCTTGCACACATCATCAAAACTCATCCAACCTTGATATATAATGAAAATATGTTATTTTTCTAATATTTAATCACAAATTCCCTTATAATACTGAAATGAATACAATGGAAAATAATAAGGAGAAACCCACATGTATGTATGGAAATGGTATGATGGAAGGTTAATGAGACTATTAAATGTAAGGAATAATGAAGGGAAAGGTGGATGAAAATATGACATTTATGAGGCCCAACAACACCATGAGATGCTACAGTTGTAGTGGATTTGGCCACAAATCCCAGGATTGTTGGAACACAAGAAGAAAGTCCATGATGAGGACTTCACATAGCATGGCTAGAAGAAGGAATGAAGTAAGGAAGGGAGACATATTTGAAAATATGGATGTTTAGAGCTCAAGTTCTGAGAAGCAGGGACACCTTCAGAAGTGGGTGAAGAAGACTGAGCAACCAAAGCAGAATGGAAGTCTTAAGGGAAGCTATAGTAAGTCATCTATTGAAACATACGTGGGTGACAGTGATATCATTCACGTACATACGCAAGCTTAAATTAAATAGGTCACGTACATACGTGAGTTGTGTAGCAGGCCGCATATATGTGGTAAATCCTTGGGAAAAAGGCAATGCACATGGGTTGCATCTTGATGTGATGGTATAACTCTTTGTTGCAGGTTTTGACACTGTTTGCTACAGGTTTTCATGTTTCTATATTGGATTATGTATTGTGATGATATAAAATGAAAAGTCATCTTAGATGCATGGCACTAACCTATGAGCATGGATTGAGACATTTTTCTGTTCAAGAACAATGCTAGTTATGACAGTGAAGTCAATGGTACCTTGGTTATGTGATATATCTTGATGACGCTAGCTAGAGATATCATTGATCTATTGAAGCATACTATTAGCACATGTGTTGTTGGATGCTTAATATTTGTTGTAGTGAATGGATAATTGATGTTGATTTGTTGGTGTACATGGCTGGTACATATATTGAAGTTTCATTGATATATCTTATGATGTATTATTGGAAGATTACTTGTTGGAAAACTTGATGCATGCATTTGGCATATGGATGGGCTACATATTGGAACAAGTAGTTGGTGAGTTGATGAGGTGATCATGTTTTACATCATAGCTTGATCTATAGTTGATATATGATTGGTACATTTTGGGTACACTGGTAGAGGCACCTACTAACAGTTTGATGGGCACATGTTTTATGGAGGATTTGACATACATGTATGATTACACAGTTGATGTACTTGCTTGGTACATGTGGTAATACATGTTGATATGAATGTTTGGTACACTCATAGATGGCATATGTTTGATGATAGTACACCATTGGTATTACTTGATCAACACAACAATTGGTATTTGTTTGAGATACATGGTTATGGCACTTGGTTCATGGTGGAGACATTTCATGAGTGATATAACAATTGTTTGGCATTTTGGTAGATACACATGTTGACATATGGTTGATACATTCCATGGATGATATCTTTTGGAACATTGTTGATGTACATGGTTGATGTACATAGGTGTTGTGCATGATGAGCACACATTTTGGTACAGGATGTACTTGGTTGATATTTTACTCATGATTCTCTATTTCATTGTTGACATATCTTTCATGATGTTTGGTATGGAATGAGTTTGATGCATGAACAGGTCCAAGGATTTCCATATGGTAGCATATTTTTCATTTTGTAGTAAAGAAAGGGGGAGACATACCCATAGGGGGGGTCATTATTCTTCCCATGGTTCTAGGAGGAGAAAAGAGCCATGTACTTGGAGAAAAAGCACATAGGCATAGTTCCATGGGGAGAAATGGTCACAGGAGGAGTATGAGCGATGTATCTTCAGCATTATATCCCTTGTTAAAAAGGGGAGAGATTATTCAGAGGAATATCAAAGGCATTCAAACAGGGGGAGCAGCCCCAAGGAGAGTTCAAGCAAGGGGAGCAACCCCAAGAGGAGAATGACCATTTTCCATTGATGTCAAAGGGGGAGAGATAGTCACATTGATGTGAATGATGGGGGGATATAGTCATATTGATATGATTGATGACTATTGATGTAGACCATTCCTTGTATACATGTTGACATCAATGATTGGTGTTGACATCAATGTTGGTATTTCCATCAATGCCAAAGGGGGAGATTGTTGGATCATGTTGTCATTGATGTCAATGGTTTGATTGATTGATTTCATTGATTGATGTCAAGTGATTGATTGATGCCAAAGGATTTATTGATTGATGATTGATGTCAAATGTAATACGTATTGTCCTTGATTATTTTAGATTGATGTCAAGTATATGATGCATATGATGTCATACATAGATGAAGATGGATCAATGAGTTGTCATTGATACATGATGCAAAGATGAAGATGGTTCAATGTGGTTTCTTTGATATATGATGCATAGTTAGATTGATCATTATAGTCTTATCATGGTTGATAAGGTGCACAAATGGATGAACTCCAAAGTGGTCCCCTTATGGTGAAATCCCTCACGGGAAGACGCTTTATGGTTGAGTTATCCTAGAAGAATGGTTGGAGGACCCATGCTTGAGTGTGGAATAATAAGATGAAGATCATTGAATTTGTCAGTGAAACTATCCTATATGAATATTTCTTGTCATTCTATTTCCGGTGGCATGTGGAACGTCACATAACTCCTCATGGTTAAAGAGTTATGGCCATGAGAAGTTGGAGAACCCAGGTTTAGGTAATGGACCCAAGTTTGTTTGATGGATAATAGTATGATTTTTGATATATTTGCAGGTAATACTATTCTATATGGATAGTACATGTCATGCCATTTCTAGTGGTATGTGGAATGTCACATAACTCATCATGGTTTGAGAGTTATCGCTTTATGAAGTTGGAGGACCTCAATATGTTGTCTTGAAGCCCCAAATGGTCAAAGAAGTCAAAGTGATTGAAAAGAAGAAATCAATATTTAAAAGATAAATTAAAGTGACAAAATCAAGAAGGATTATTTAAATGATAAAGTAAAGTGACAAAGTGAAGAAGATTATTTAAATGATAAAGTGAAGTGACAAAATCAAAGAAGATTGTTTAAATGATAAAGTGAGGTGACAAAGTCAAGGAGGAATATTTAAATGATAAAGTAATGGAGAAATTTCTAATTATGGAAAGTGGTTAAGCATAAAAATGAGGAAAATAGTTTAAGTGACTTATAAATGGGTTAAGTGACCTAGAAATAGGTTAAGTGACCTAGAAATGGGTTAAGTGACCTAGAAGATGGAGAGTATAAATAAGAGGCAAGGATATCTCATTTCAAATTACACTTGAGAATATTGAAGATCTATAAGTGACTGAGGTAACCAAAGGATATATAAGCCTAATTTCTGAGGGAATGTGAAGAAAAGAGGGTTGGAATTCAAGGGAGGATAAATTCTTTTGATGATGTTTTCTAAGGTATGTTATTTATAGGTCATCTCACCATTTTCTCAATAACTTTTTTTCTATAATGATTCAGACCATGATGATGATATTCCATTGAGGAAACATATCCAAGTATCTGTGGTAAAAAATTCAGCTTGTGGGTCGTTGTATTTTTGGAGATGCACTCCGTGGAAAATAGGGTTTATGGCTAGTCCTGAAACTAGTCTAAAACAGGTGTTTTGGGTAAAAACGTCATAACTTATTCATAACATATCCAAATTTAGTGAGACCAATTGTGTTTTTTATATTACAGTCTGTAGTATGTTTTGTAAAATTTTCATATTGATTCAACAAATATTTTGTGCGGGGCATTCTCTACAAGGTCTCTCTCTAGAATAAACCAGAATTCAGCAAGGTGTGTCATTTTTGCTATAACTCCTTTTTTGAGAGGTTTCAAGTAGTGACACATGGATAAATTGCATAAAACACACTGAAGAACATTGTATATCAGTTTCATATCTTTATTCATTACAAGTACAAAGTTATGATTATTTCAAGTTAGGGTTGTTGATTAACCCAAAACTAGTCATGGTTGAGACAAGCAGTTGATGAGTTGGCACATACATGAGCTGTATAGTTGATGATGTTGGTACATATTGATGATTCATTGTTGATGAGTAGTTGACACATGATTGGTATATACTTGGTACATGGTTGGATGCACTTGTTTATGGTACAGGTTGGTGCATGGTTGATGCACTTTTTTATGGTACAGATTGATATATGTTGAGGATTGTTGCCTCATATCAGTTGGTGTTGAGGGTGTAAGTTGAGTCTTGCATTATAGAGCTTGTTCTCTTGTAGATTTGTACTCTATTCAGTTGTTGCTAAAAAAACCCAAGGATTGTAGTTTGTAATAAAAAGAAAATTGTACATACATCTTGTGTTCTTTTTGTTCCTTGACGTGTTGATGATATACTGTTGATATGTGTTGACATTTAACTGGGTGTAAATGACAGCAATGAGTAATGAGTTAATGGTGATTGTTAACTAAGGAGTTTTGGAAAAAGAACCCTACATTGTTCACCCCCCCCCTCTCAGTGTAGTCGGTGTGTCCAACAACGTGTCACCTCCTGCTCCTACCACGTGTGTTATACAGATATTGAGATCATCTGTAATGGTGTTGACGTCAGCAGTACAGATGCTGATTCATCCCCCTGTTGATTGGGCTAGGTTGACCGTGAATATATTTCGATCTGTAGCTTCGTTTGATGAGCCATTTGCGTCGTTAGAAATCTTGCGACACACTCTTCGTGATGATCTCATTTTCACTGAGTTTTGAGAACTTTGATTTTTTTCCCTTTCTTTGTCTGCTAAAGCCATTCTGAGCATCCTAAGTTGCTTATGTGAGCTATGATATGTTCTTAGTATTATTTGGATCCTTTTTGGATCACTCCATGGATTGGGTTGGTCTGATCCTTAGTGATTTAAAAGGATGATAGGAGAGAAAACAATGTATGAGGGTCTTGAAGAGTGAAAAGTGTGAGTTTGGAAAGGTATAGGAGACCAAGAAGGGAATTGTGGCTATTGTCCCTATATATTCATTCCTCTTCTAATAAGAATTTTAGGATTGTTGAATTTTGTGTATTTGGAATCTTTGGCGGATTCTATTATGTTGTCAAATGGTGTGAGAATGAATATGTGTTGCAGGTTCTAGATCAAACCTTACATACACTAAAATACGCATTGTAAAGTACTATGTCCTTTTTTTATTTAACATGGATAAATAAATGGTTCACAGGTCACCTGCAGTCGAGGAATATTCACTTTCGATCATGATAGGATTGACGGTGATCCAATTCTAATGTTTAAATATCAAAAGGATCGATGAAGTCAGATCCAACCTTTGATAGGGAGAGACAATTAATGAATCTCATTCAATTGTGGATCCTAACTAGTGAAAAGATTAATTTTGGAGGAAACCCCCACAATTTCAACACATGTACAATTTAAAATACATGTGTCATCAACTAGTGGATTGTGGTACCCCATGTCTCAGGATTGAGACCGGAACTCTAGCCTCCCACAATGTAGCTCCCGATCACCATCCCTTGGACCTATGGAGTTGAGAGTCAAGGAATTTAACACCCAAACTCCTAGCTCTGTAAACTAGCCTATCAGTCATGGCTCATGCCCATGTGATAAAGGAGTTAGCGCTTGATTTTAAGCCCTCAATTCCATCATTTGGTCACATATCAAAGGAAAGTGCCAAAAATCTGTATAAGGTAATTTCCATTTTTTTAATTTATTTTGAATTTTGTTAATTAAACTAATTTTGCATAATTGTTTGAGCTTAAGAGAAGGGAACTAGTCTGGATTTGTCATCATTTTTTGTATCAAAGTGAAGCAGCCAGGAAAGGATAATAAGAATTGAATATGGCATTTAGAATACGAGGAAGAGGCTGAGTTCGAGGAAGAACTGTTGTAAATGTTGAAGTCATTTGAAGAAATGAGAAACCTTTAGGCTTGATCAGAGGCAATGGAAGTTTCTCAACAAAGAGGTGTTGACTTGGGATATGTCAGTGAAGAAGAAGAATAAGCTATCGAAGTTGAAGAGGGAGCAAAGCCTGAAGAAAAAGGTATTGAAGAAAGAGTCAACTCGAGACCAAGAATGGAGGTGTTGCTATATGAAGGCAACATGAATGTATATGAATTGATGGACTGGATTAGTACTTTCAAAAAGTACTTTGAATATGAAAATGTACCTAATGAGGAAAAGGTAAAATTTTGTGTAACATGGATGAAAGGACATGCATTGCTCTGGTGGGATGGAGTACAAGATGAGTGTTAGAACAAAGGAAAGACAAGAATCAAGAGCTGGGATAGAATGGTAGAAAAATTGAAAGGTAAATTCATGTCCCGAGACTATCAACTTAATATTTTTAGACAAATTCATAATTTGAAACAAATAGGTATGTCAATTAAAGAATACACTGAAGAGTTTTATAAATTGAATATAAGATATCTTCATATAGAAGAAAACCCTCAGAAAGTTGTTAGATATCTTAATGGATTAAGATATGAGATCCAAGATGAAATTGGAATTTTATCTCCTAACGTTGTTGAAGAAGCATATCAATTTTGTCTTAAGGAAGAAGAAAAACTAGTAAGAAAGAAGAATCAAAGGAGAAGAGTTTGTAGTTCAACAAGAGGAAGAGGACAACAATGTGGCAAAGGATGATCTTCATATCCAAAGGAAGAATCCAGCAGCTCACATTAGCAAGAACAGTCACCGAGAGGTGGTGATTCCATAGGGAGAAGACCTTATCAAAGTGGTAGGGGATCTTCTATAATATGTTTTAGATGTAATAAGTTTGGCATATATCATTTGAATGTCCAAAAAATTCTTCCACAAGTAGAGGAAGTGTAAATGTTGTTCAAATAGAAGAAAGTGTGGAGTCATCTATACATGAGAATTTGTCAGAAGTTGGAGAGTCTTTGATGATGAATAGAATATTGTTGAAACCACATAAAGATATTAAGGAACCTTCACAAAGGAAGACACTCTTCAAAACTTTCTACAAAAGAAAAGGTAAATGTTGTAAGGTCATTATTGATAGTGGAAGTAATGATAATTTGGTGTCTATAGAGATGGTTGAAAAGTTGGCTTTGAAGAAGACAACACACCATGTTCTGTATAACGTGTGATGGTTGCAAAAGGGACATCAACTGATAGTGAATGAACAATGTGAAGTGGAGTTTCATATTTGAAGCTATAAGGACAAGGTACTTTGTGATGTTGTTCTCATGGATGTATGTCATATTTTTCCAGGCAGACCTTGGCAATATGACAGAAAGAAAATACATGATGGAAGGAAAAATACATATACTTTTGAGAAAGATGGAGAAAACAACACTCTCTTACCATTGAAGGATGAAGGAGTGACTAAAGAAAACAACTGAAATATCATGTTGGTCAACGAAAAATAATTTATGCAAGACATTAAAAAGGAAGAGGTACATTTTTCCCTAATTGGTAAACCAAAGGTAATTCTCACTAGCACAAATTTAAATGATCTCCATAAAAAAGTTAAATATTTGTTGGATGAATTTGTTGATATTGTGGCTGGTGATTTACCAAATGAATTACCTCCATTGAGAAGTATCAGTTATCATATATATATATATATATATATATATATATATATATATATATATATATATATATATATATATAGGGGATAATCTTCCAAATAAAGTAGCATATCAGATGACCCCACGAGAGAATGAGGAGATAATATATATATATATATATATATAGGGGATAATCTTCCAAATAAAGTAGCATATCAGATGACCCCACGAGAGAATGAGGAGATAAGAAATCAGTTTTAGGAGTTGTTAGATAAAGCTTTGGTCAAAGAAATCTTGAACTCGTGTGCAATTCCAGCAGTGCTAAATTTGAAGAAACATGGAGGATGGAGAATGTGCATAGATTCTAGAGCTATAAACAAAATTACAGTCGAGTAAAGGTTTCCATTACCCTGAATTGATGATTTGATGGATTTCTTAAGTGTTGCTAAGTATTTTTCAAAAATGGATTTGAAAAGTGGATATCATCAAATAAGGATTAGAGAAGGAGATGAACAGAAAACAACATTTAAAACAAATGATGGATTGTATGAATGGTTGGTAATTCCTTTTGGACTCACAAATTCCCCTAGTACTTTTATGATATTGATTAATGAAGTACTTAAAGAATTCATTGGTAAATTTTTTGTAGTTTATCTAGATGATATTATGATCTACAGTCAGTCTAGGGAAGAACACTTGAGACACCTCAGGTTGGTTTTAGATCAACTACAATAGGAAAATCTACTGATCAATTTTAAAAAGTGTGTTTTTGTGAAGACAGAATTGGTTTATCTTGGTTTTGTGATATCTAGAGAAGGCTTGAAGATGGATTAGGAAAAGCTAAAGGATATAATAAATTGGTCTACTCCAAGGAATAATTTTGACGTAATAATTTTCCATGTCTTGGAAATATTCTATAGAAAATTCATTAGGAAGTTTAGTGGGATATGTTCTCCAATTATAGAAACCATTAAAGGAACCAAACAACAATTTAAATGGATAGAAGTTGTTGTTAAAAGTTTTAAATTATTAAAGAAGAAGATAACATAACCAATTTTAGCACAACCATATTTTAATAAACTCTTTCAAGTTGAATGTGATGCAAGTGGGACTGAAATAGGAGTTTTTCTAAGTCAGGAGAAGAAATCAGTTTCTTATTTTAGTGAAAAAATATATGAAGCAAAGAAAAAATATGATTCATATGAAAAGGCGTTTTATGCAATTATTCAAGCACTAAAGAAATAGAAACATTACCTCATGCCAAAGGAATTTTTTCTTTACATTGATAATCATGCCTTGCAGTTTATTAGCAGTAAAACAAAATTAAATAAAAAAACATGTCAAATGGATTGAGTTCTTGCATAATTTCACTTTTGTTATTAAACATATAAGTGGGAAATCAAATAAGGTAGCAGATGCATTGAGTAGAGTATATTTTAATTTACAAGAATTTCAATTAAATGTTATGGGATTTGATGAGTTGAAATAAATGTATAAAAATTATGTAGATTTTAAGGATGCTTATGCAGTCTGTTAGCACTCTGTAAATTTGTTCGGTTGATAAACAAATGACAGAGGTAACCTAAAAACCAACTTTAGAGTTGGTTACTAGCCTGCTCATCTCAAAGAGGGCTCTCTCACGTCACTTGATGTTTCTTTGCCAATCAATGTCTAGGTTTAGTT
>ML783148.1:214933-239958 GCA_009831015.1 Picea engelmannii | reverse complement strand
ACTTAGGGCTATGGAGTCAAAATCCTGAAAATGAATGAAAACACTAACTGGTCAGTAGAATTCTTCAGAAGATAAAGGCTAAGTGAGACGATGAATCTGAGTTATAATTGAAGTTTGTAGAGTGTAAGAAGAAACAGAAAACAAGTAATTGCATCAGAGAATTTATGAAATGAATTCTGAATTAGTTATGAAGAACTTAACACAGTTTAAATTTCTTAAGCCAAGAGCATCACAAGATGAATTCTAGCTTTTAAACTATCCAATTTAAATAGAAGACAGTGTAAATGGAATTAAAGAACACATGAAATACATACAATGAAGGAGGACAAAACGCATATCAACATCATTAGAATATTTTCATAGAGACTTCAAAAGCTTTTGCATATGTATTCAATTTAGCTCCAAAAAATTACAATTTAGTTCAGAACAACTAAGGAGGTGTCCTTGCACTTCTGCCAACATTAATACATTTGGAACTTCAAATATTTATACAATTTGAGTTCCTTCAATTTGAAACCGATTACAATAGTTGAATTGAAATGTTTCAGCTTCTAAAACTGATTACAATAATTACAACATGACAGTTTCGGTATGGGAACCAATTACAATGATTGATCAAAAACGTTTCATGAACCAAGGGTCAATTCCTCTGACTCTTCAACTTCTTCTTTTTCCATTTTTCCTGCTTTGGTCCTCTGTCTAATATGCCATTCTGGTGACACCTGGGCATCATCTGTTGGTTCCTGGAAAACTGCACTTTGTTTTACCTAACCATATTATCTCCTTCCACTGCAAGTCAAAGGGATATCGTAGTCCATCATTTCCTTATTAGGATCTCCAGGTCAATGCAGGAGGCATACGTCATGACTGGCAGTCCAATATTCACTATCTTGAACTGATTCAAGATCTCAAAATCAATGATTGAAAATATTCCACCAAGGTTTCTCCTTTCAATTTTTCCTCCAGGCTTTCAAACTTGGAGTGATCCATTATGCATTGGGCGAGGCAAGATTTGTATTCCTCTTGATCATACAATTTTCCTTTTCCATCCCAAAATGGTGGGAGGCCTTTGATGAACAACTCTTCAAACAAATCTTTGAATTCCTATATACTCTGCTCCATCGGTATGGCCTTGGTTTGGACTGATTTTAGCAGGTTATGTTTGGCAATGACCCTCCTAGCCCAGATGATCAATGTAGTCCTATATTTGACTCCAATGGTATGAAGTTATCCAGTGGGGATGGAAAATAGCAGGTTTATGGAATTTCGGGCCTGCTCTGATGGTTTATTTGCCAGGGCTTCATTTACAACAGTGCACCTGCTTTTGGCTCTGATGGCCATGATATCTTTGTCATTGATGAAGTTCAAGTACACCCTGAACTTGGCAGCTTCAGGAGAAATATAATCCCAGATGATGTGTTTGGCTCCCTGCAATAGTCCTTTGCCTCTCAACCTTGTTTTCAGTTTGTCTACTCTTTCCTGAAAAGCTTGATTCTCCTTTTGAAGTTGAACCATCCTCTCATCTTTTATTTTCATTTCTTGCTTTAATTTCTCTATATCTCCCTTTATACCATTGATTTCTCCCACCTTCGGGCTAACTTGGGACATAGCCTGGACAAGTCCTTTAGTGCTTGGCCCAGCTTCTGCAGGAGAAGGTACAACTACATCCATGTTTGGTACTTTTGTTTGTCCTTGTGACTAATTCACTTTTTCTTACTCCAGTTGTAATACCTTGGCCTTGTAATTCAATGCCTCTTGTCAAAATGTCTCCTTCTCTTGTTCTAGAGAAACCAATTTTGTTGTTTGTGGATGCTCTGTGGAAGACATTTTTATTTTCTTCTTCAAGATTTGAATCAACTTGTATTTTTCTTATAAGGAGGATTTCACTCCCTGAGGGCCTTCAGATTCTAGACTCTTGACCTGAGTTTGCCAAGCTCTGCTGGATGCTTTTTCTTGCCTCAATTTCCCTTCCAACTTAATTGCATAAGTCGACAGCTTTGAATTATTTAGACTTAGAACTAAGTAATCTGAATAAAGCATGTCACTGGTATTCTTGTGGAATTTCACTTTGTCTTGAGCACTGATGTTTTCATATTTTAACTTGATCTCATAAACTTTATCCTCATCTGAAACTGCTATATTGAATGTCTTCTTCTCTACATCTCTTACTGTGAACAGAGAAGACTTATGTTGAGATATATTTTCTACATTAGGGATCAACTCCCTCATTTCACTCATAGCCAAGTTTCTTTTCTCAACATATTGCTTTGCCAAATCTTCCTTAGATTGATAGGCTGCTCCAGACACCTTATCAAAGTTGTGTTTTTTGTTGTTTAAATTCCTTGAGTTGCCTTCACTTTGGAGCTTGCTTCCTTTCCCAACTTATACATTGTTGATGCCACTCTCCACCGTATCCATGTTTACTTTTTCTTTAGTCTCTTGCTCCTCTAGATCCACTATCTGTGGGGATTGTGTGATCTTCATCTTTTTAGGGGAAGTTTGTTGATTACTGGTGTCCAGGGCCTCTAAACTACTTCTTTTGTTGTAAACACTTATCTTGGGGACTTTAACTATCATCTTATGAGGATTATATTTTATTTGATTCTGTTGCGGGGTTGCCTCCACTTGTTGTGTTTGAGTTGGTTGCAAGATTTCTTCCATATCAGCACAGACATCTAGATTTACCAATTTGTAAAAACCCTCAACATGTTCATGCTCATAGGGTGCATGTTTGTTTATCATTCTTCTCTTGGATACAATCTGATGTGGATCATATATTCTTCCCTGTAGCTGTGAAAATCCAAACTCCTTGAGATTGGCCTGGATCTTAGATAAGCATGATCTAGTTTTTACAATGAAGGGTCCAATGATGAAAGGGAAATTGAGGTTGGATGCCTTGTGTAGTTTTAGGAAGTGCTTTGTCTCTTATATGATTCTTTTCCTAATGAACTCTAGAGCAAAGAATCTAGGTGTCATCAAAATAGGCAAAAGATAGGGGGATTCATGACAACCATAAACCCATATCATTGTTGAATGCATAAACAACACCCAGTCCCCCTCTCTATTTTCTAGATTTGGATGTAAATAACTCCTCATGTCATCTAGGACTCTTGGCAGGCGGGTGTTGAAAATCAACCTGTAAACTTTGGACATGACCTTGTTGATAAAAATGAGCATTGTGATTCTTTTGCATTCAATTGATATGAATGTTTCTTCAAGGAAATCTCACTTGTTTGTCTCTAGGAAAAGCTTTAGCAAGTATGTGTAATATCTGAAATGTCTTAGTGACTAAAAATTCACTAGCTGCTTGTGGATATTATCAGCTATGAATTCATCGAAGTTGATGCAAACTGACTGATAGGACTTTGACTAGAAAAATGCCAACATAAAATCTAACATGACTTTGACCACATACTTGTCATTATCTAGACCTAAACTCTGACTCAATATGGAATAGACCCATTGGACTTCAATAACCATGATATTTACACTCATTGGCAGGGATAGACTTTCGGAAATATGCTCTGGTTTGACAATGGTTTGCAAAAATAGGTCTTTGACTTCTGAGGGACATTCCCTATAAATCATGATTAGATTTTCTTCCTCAAATGGTTCAGACACTATGGAGAGGGACTCTGGTATGCTGAGGGCACCTCGAATTGACAGACTCTATACCCTACATAGGACCTCGGACCCTTGTTTATTTAAGACAACTCTCTCTTCCAGTGAATATTGCTCTGCGCACCAACCTATGAATTCGGGGAAAGGGAATGAGACCTCGAAATCGTAAGGGACTATAGTGGCCTGGACTGCTTCAAGGAAGGGTATATGTTTCCCTACATTATCTGATAGATTATCTCTGGACATGGAGATGGGAGAAATGGTGATTTCAGTGTCGAACGCATCTGAATCTATGTCAATTAAGGCTTCTTCGTTTGACATGGTGTCTTTCTCTGCTACTGACATAATGATAAGGTCCATGGTGGCGATGGAAAATACCTGTAAATGAGCGGAAAAGGCGTGATCTTGGTGTGTTGTTGAGATTTAGTTTGAATGGAGTAGTCATGTCAACTTTCAACATTCCAGTTATTTGAAAAATAATAAAATAATGATGAGTGCCCCCTTTATATACTTTTTTTATTCTGGGGGCGAGGGAAAGTGGTTTGGGGAAACCTGCTTATCGCCCTGAAATGCACCCAGTGGTGCCACGTGGTCCTGAACCAAAACCATGGTTTACTTTTCATCCTGCTTTCAGGAATTATCCTCTGCGCAAGTTCTCCCCCTAAAATGATTTCCAACCGTTGATATGTGGCACTCGTGATCTGCGACCTATTGGGTCCCATAAACTCTGCACTACCGCTAGATTTATCCTCCTCCCACTATATTTGGCCCTGTCCTCCAATTTATCACGCTTCCACATCAGTTTAGCACATCGTTAATTTTTGAAAACCGGATCTCCCACAGAAATTTGTTATGGTGATAAAATGGGCTCCAACTGGGGATGTTATCCTCCCTGTGAGGTAGCAAAGAATGATAGACCAATTTCCTACCCATTGGGCTATGATTTTTTCCTACAACTGAATTTACCAACATTTATTTAGAAAACTCAAAATCTACTCATCATAACTCAGGGCCTTCACCTTGGGCTTCAGTTCTGCTGATTTAGTTTCAACTGCTTCAAACTGAAAAAACAAAATGATTATATACAATGAATGGAAAGGGTGATGGTTCCTTTAAATGATACATTGTTTAAGGAACCTTCCATTCACAAGTCCTCCTCCAACAATTTATCCATTACTTTCCTGTATAAGATAGGTATTATTCCCATGGTAAGCCACCATTTTGAAGGGTCCCGGCCATAGATGCTCAAATTTCCCATGCTTTCCCTTGTCTTCATTTCTAGCATCCCATCTCAATACCAAGTCTCCCACTTTGAATTCATCCTCCTTGGTATGCCTTTCAAAATCGTTTTTGATCTTGCCTTGGTGTAACTGAGCATTATTGATGGATTTTTCTATTGTTTGTTAGACATTGATCAGTTCATCTTTTCTTCTTTGAGTAGCATCTGTTTCAGCATCCTGCTCCTGTAACAACCTCATCACTTGTAACCCTAATGTAGTAGGAAAAATTGTTTATGTTCCATAAACAATCTATAAGGGTGAAGTGGAAATAGATCTTTTTGGAGTGATCATGTCTGCCCATAGTGCATGGATGAGATTTTTGTGCCAAGTTTTTTTGTTATCTCGCAGCAACTTTTTGATAATTATGGTTAATCTCTTATTGGATGACTCAGCCAACCCATTTCCTTGAGGATAATAAGACGTGGAGTGGCCAAGAGTTATGTTGTAGTCACTGCAAAATTTCTCCATATATTTGCACTTAAATGTTGATGCATTGTCTGTAATGATTTTGATTGGACACCCAAACCTGGACAAAATATTCTCTTCCAAAAACCAGATGATAACAACATTTGTGGCATGCCTTGTGGGAAATGTCTCAATCCATTTAGTGAAGTAATTTGTGGCTGTCAGAATCCACTTGTGCTAAGCTGAGGACTATGGATTAATTTCTCCTATGAAATTAAGGCCCCGTTGTCTAAAAGGTGCTTCAACGGAGATGGGTTTCAAGGGTAAAGGTTGTAATTTTCTCTTCCCATAAAAAATTTGGCATTTGTGACATTTTGAAACCTCGTTGTAGACATCTAAAAAAATGATAGGCCAATAGAACCCAACCCTTGGTATCTTGTGCACAGTAGTTTTCCAATAATGGTATCCTCCACAGTCACCCTTATGGAATTCTCTGATAATACTCTCTGCTTCCTCTTCTAGCAAACAACTCAACAAGATTCCCCATGGATCCTTCTAATATAGAGATTGATTTACCATACAAAATTTTGTTGATTTTATCTTTAAGAACCTGACCTTAGTTACACTCAATTCAGGAGGAGCCTGCAAATTTCTCAACACATAAATGATATATGCATACCATAGGGAATCGAGGAATCTTTGGGATATCTGGGGAACTCTTTATTCTTTTGAATCGGCTGACAAATAAGCAATGAAATTTATTCCAAGGAGTTCACAATTTGTCTGTGCCATCAGCTTGGCAAGTCTCTTCCCTTTGATCAACTTTGTAGGTTTGATCTCAAGGTCATATTCCAACAACACAGCTATCCATTTTCCCCTTTTTCCCTCAGGTTCAGGCTGAGTTAAAATGTCTTTCACAGAACTGTTAGACACATAAGCAGTTGTATGAGGATGCAATATATAAAATATGAACTCTTTTAGGGACTTGACCAGTGCATATTCCTGCTTTTCCATGATATCATATTTCAATGGGGAATCCCTCAATGTCTTGTTATAGTACGCTATAGGCTTCTCAAAATTATGCTCATCCTTCTATAGTAAAACACCAACAATGGTGTGCTCTGAGGAAAAAGAGAACAATATAAAGTCTTTTTCAAAATTAGGGTTGGCCAGTACTGGGGCTTTGTTCAATGCCACTTTAATGTCTTCAAAGGATTTCCTAGCTTTTGGGGTCCACTTTATCTCATTTCCTTTCTTGAGCATGTTAGTGATGTACATTATGATTTCAGCTAGGTCAAGAATGAATCTCCTCAGAAAATTCACTTTCCCCAGGAAAGATTGCACTTCTTTTTTGCTTCTGGGTGTGCCAATTTTTAAGATCCCCTAAACTCTGTTAGGATCTATATTTATCCCTTCCTTTGAAATAATGTGTCCCGGTAGCTTCCCTTATTCCATGCCAAAAATTGACTTCTTTGGGTTCAATGAAATGCCAAACTTTATGCACTTCTGAAAAGCCATTCTTAAATTCTTGAGATGTTCTTCATCAGAAACCGAGTACATAGTGATATCATCTAGGTACATAATAATGAATTTGTCTTTCTCATCAACAAAATCTATGTCCATAGCTCTTTGAAATGGTTCCCCTGCATTCATGAACCCAAAAGGAATCTTGGCATACATGAATGTACCCCATGGTGTTGTGAATGTTGTCTTTTCCTGATCATCGGGGTGCACCATAATCTGATTGTACCCAGAGAAACCATCAAACATTGACATTTTCTGACAACCTACCACTTTTTGCATAATGTGATCCATGTTAGGCAGTAGGTAGTTATCCTTGAGAGACACCATGTTTATATTTCTAAATTCCACACACAATATGATCTCTCCACTCTTCTTTCTGACAAGCACTAGATTTTCCACCCATTTGGAAAACCTCAAAGATACTATGATCTTAGCTTCAAACAGCTTCTTGGTCTCTTTCTCAATCAAGGGTAGCAACAAAGGACTTATCCTTCTTAATTTATGTTTTAAAGGTTTATGATATTCTTTGATTGGGATCACATGTTGAATTACCTTGGTGTCATAAACTTTCAGATCTTCTTAGCTCCATGCAAAAACATCAGGGAATTCTTTCATCAAATTGATATATCTCTTCTTGACTTTTGGGTTGCGTGTTAATGATCTTGGGATCTTCTTGAGTCCCAATGTTGCAATCTTCAACATCCCCTTCATTTATTGTAATCTTTGGACTCTTGGCCACATCATTGTTATCAAAGAGTTTCTCCAATGGGACCAGGCCCTTGGGAATGATGTTACTTTTCAACTGCAGTATATCTCTACCAACAATCTTATTTTCGAAGTAACCCTCCTTTGTGAACACAGTTGCATCCACCTCTTCATCACAATATTCTCCATAAATATTCAAATTCTCAAATCCATCTTCCATTTTGAGGAAACTTTCTATTTGTTTATCATCTTCAAAAACATGCCAGTACTTAATGTTATCAGTAATTGTTGGTCTGTTCTTGATATCAACTTCATATCCCCCGCTGGGAAAGATTGGAATTTTGAAAACCAAATTTGAAGTGGCAAGGGCATCAACAATCTGATTCTAACCCCTTGGAATCATTGAGAGGCTATATTCTAAAAATTCTCCAAGCAGGTCAAGCATTGTATTCATGTACGCTCTTAATCTAAGGTGTTTGGCTTGATATATTCCCTTCACTTAATTTATGATCAACTCAAAATCCCTATGAACAGTTATCCTCTTAGCACCCATTTATTTTAAAGCCTTCAATCCTAACACTAGTGCCTCATATTCAACCATGTTGTTTGTGCAATCAAAAGCCAGCTTATAAGAGAACAGTTTTGTAGCCAATCTGGGGGGGTTAATCCACACACCAGCTCTTACCCCCTCTCTGTTGACAGCTCCATCGAATCTCATTCTCCACATATCATTTTCTAAATTGTCCTGTTGCTCTGAAAAATTCTCCATATATTGATCAGATTTATCTTTGACATCCATATCAATCTATGGCCCCTTCTCTTCAAAACACAGATCATTGAAGAAAATTGAAGACACCAACTCAGTCTTCACAGAGTAGATGGGATGGTTATTCGGTTGTGACTTGTTATTGACCATGTATTTGAGAAAAACCTCTTTGTACAATCTCCTATCTTGACCAAAGACAGGGATGGTGGTGTATGACATATCCATCTGAAGAGTTACCTTCAACTTTGTAGCCCATGACCTGGATAACAAAATGCCAAACTTGGGAGGGATATCAGCAACCACTACATCCATGACCATATTCTTTGCTGGAAGTTGAGACAAAGACACCACCAGATCTTTGATTAGTTGATCCAGAATTGGATCTAGGAGCTTGATGGGGCTCAAACGGACGTCGTATGATCCTGATATCGTGATCTGTTCATTTTTCCAAACAGGCAACAAAAATGGTGATTGTACAGTTTGTACAATGCCATGTGGCAACTGACTGTACAGGTTGTATGGTCGTACAACTAACATGGTATGTATAGTCAATGATGATGTGGAATCATCTGGAGGTGACACGTGGCAACCGAACGTACAGTGAATGAGCATATGGATTGACATGTGGTAGGGTGACTGGGCATACGAACTGCTGACATGGACAGACAGCTGGGCCAATCAGGGAGTGACATGTGTCACCACTGGGAGGATGACACGTGGCACATTCGTATGATGATTATGTGGCAAGTGGCAGGTGATGTGGTAGACACGTGTGGTAGAGATGGTCAAATAGTGTGCTGACATGTGATAGTAGTTGGCATATGGAACGATGCCATGTGGCCCATACATTGGTTTCCACGTGGCACCCAGGTATTGGTTGTTTGGTTATTGGAAAATCTTTTTTGGACTCAACGATTTTCGATCGTGTGACCTCTGACTAGGATAAGGACATGGTAGGGTAGGGCTAGCCATCCCACCCTTGCATTAGTTCTTAACACTAATCCTTTCCACATATATTTATTTTGTGTGTGTTGTAAAGGCGGGGGGGGAAAGGGTTGGGGCCTAGCCCCAGCCCCCAGTGAATATACATGCGACCACGACTATTTGACCATGTCTTATTCCTTTCTCTAGAGCACAGCCACTGTAGCTAGCCTGACAGCATAACATGGGACCACACCATATGTCCATTTGTTATGCACTCAATGTTGGGTCTGTTACATTCCGATTAGCCCTTGATTCGGCGCACATACCATATGATCTGGTATTTAACTATGGTGTAGGTGTATATAGTTAACGCCCGGTCAATCGAGCTAGCCCATCGACCAGGGCACTTGACCAGGGGCCTACATTTATCAGAGTTGTGCACACATAGGAATAGAGCAGGGCCATATGGTCGGTACCAATGCGATCAGGGGCCGAGAAGTAAGGGGCCAGCGTGCCAGGAGAATAGCGCCTGGCCACATGTAGACACTCCACATGATTGAGAGCACTACAAAAGGGCTTGGGCCCTGTTTTTGGAATAAAGTGGGTTTTTAACTTTAATATAGTGATTTTTATGGATTTATTCAGCAGATTTGAGAGATTTTGGTCTTTTGGGGGGAATATTGGGCCCTTTTTTAGGCCATATCTTGGGAAGAAGTTGGGAGATGGTTACCAAATTTAGATCTATATAAAACAGGGGTTCCTGAAGCCATGGAAGGAAATTCAGAGCAGTTTTATGTTGAATATTTTCCAAGCCAAAGCCATTTTTATGTAGGGAAGCTATTGAGGAGTGCACCTTTGCGGGCCATTTCTAGAAGATCTGGTCATCCAATTTCAGTGTCGTTTCTTTTGTTCGGTTCTAGAGATCTAGTAGAACAAGACCATATCAGTTTTATAACCTTTTGGCATTATTGTGATGTACTTTTAAATATTTGAACATAAATAAGAAAGGCTCACCCACTGAGACAAAGGCGCAGAGACGTAGGCAAGATTGCCAAACTATGTTATCACATTGGTGTTCTATGGTTTGTTGTTCTTCTTGCTTTATTTCAGATATGCATATGTGCATATGGTTGTGATGTTTCTTCTATAATTATTCCTCTTTCCTTCAACTTCCTAAATGGTTAATAAACACATGCATAATAATTCAACCATTGTCATTTAAAACATCTTTTTAGATCAAGTGGTATCAGAGCTAGTTGACGTTTGGATTTGAATTTTTCATGTTAACCAGGGAAAAGCTACATTGTGGTGAAGGCGATCTTGTGGAAGAGAATCCATTGATTGGATTGAGAAAGAGAACTTCTCAAAGTGAGAAGATGACCTCGAAAGGAGGAATTTCCCAGGATGAGAAAGAGTATTGAAAAACTTTCTTCGTCGTGTCAAAGATGATGAAGGTTTTGTATGAAGATTACTTTGAATGAAAGAGACCAAATCTAGGTGAATCTTCAAAGGGAAAAAGTGAAGAAGGAGAGGATCCTCCTCAAATTTCTCCTTCACCTCCTTCTTCTCCTTCTTCTTCAAGTTCAAGTTCTAAATCCAATGCAAAGAAACATGTCCATAAACATAAGAATGAAATTCCTTTACTAAAACTTGATGTTAAATTCGAATTACCCATGTATGATGGTGAAGTTAATGCAGTGAGACTTGAAAATTGGGTCAGACAGATGGAATTTTATTGCAGTGTGCAACAAATCAAGGATGAGGCAACTCATATCAAGTTGGCATCCCTTAGACTTGTAGGTAAAGCACTCATCTAGTGGCAACGCAAGTTGCAAAATGGCACGCAACAAGTGGGTAATGTATTTGCATCATGAAAAGGTTTTATTTATGCACTTAGAAAGAAATTATATCCTTTGGGTTATAAAGAGAAAGCATTAATTGAATGGAAATCTTTAAAACTAAGAAAAGGACAAACAGTGCAAGAATACACAAATGGTTTTCGTAAAATGGCATTGATGTTGGATATTCCTTTACATACCCAAGAAACTCTTATGAAGTATATAGGAGGTTTACCTGCACATATTTGAAATATTGTATTCATGTTTGGACCAACTAATATTGATGAGGTTTATGTTCAAGGGACATACATTGAAGCAAGGAAAACAAGTGTTGGTGTATCAGGGGAATCGTCTTCAAGGAAAAGAGGACAAAAGGAAGTGGCATGGAAAAAAGGAAAATTTAGTGACAAGAAAGGAAGTGAATCCCTCTTGCAAGCATTGCAAGAAAGGGGGGCATGATGAGGACCGTTGTTGGCAATTGCATTCTGAGAAGAGGTCAAAGTGGTTCAAGGAAAATAAAGGGAGGCAAATAGTTGTAGCAGCAACTCAACTCACAGACTTGGGATTGGATTCAGGTGATGAATCAAAAGTCTCATTGGTTGGTATGACAGGTAAAATTGGTGAAGGATTTGATTGTATAAGTAACTTGTTTCATATAAGGGTCATTATGAGGCACACCAAGGTAGACACATTGATAGATATTGTATCTCAATCTAACTTAATTTCAGAGGAATTTCTTAAACAATTGGGATTAAAAACACAGATGCATCATAATCCTTACACACTTAAATGGATAAGCAACAATCATCAATTGCACATAACAAAGTAGTGCACATTAAAATTTGCAATTTCATCTAAGTTTGTGGACGAGGTAACCTGTGATGTGGTGCCACTAAGTGAATGTGGAATGGTATTAGGCAGTCCTTACTTATATGATCATAAAGAAATATTCTACAGGGAAAAGAATCAATATCATTTAATCAAAGCAGATCAAGAATATGTGGTTCATGCTCATCATTTAAAGGAAAATAAAACTCTTCAAACTATGGAACAAATAATAAATGCGGCTGAAGAAAGAAACACACCTATAATTGTTTCAAATCAAGTAATCGATATTAAGCAAGAACAGGAAATGATTGTAGAATGGAAAATCAATCAGAGTTTGCTTCAAGATAAGCTTATGCCATGCAAATATTACAAACATATCATCTCATTTGCAGTCATATTTTTTATGCTATCATTAGTAATGTTGTCTACATGGATGACAGTGGCTTCAGTAAGATGTGACAGGGTACAAATGGCTAACAATATGTTGCCAGTTATCATGATTGTGTTACAGTTGATCTTGATGAGACAAGTGCACATGATAGATTTCAAAGACAGGGAACAATCTAGGTGGCCTATCTCGATCTTGATGACTGGTCAATAACTTTTTGGGGACCAAAAGGTCCTTAGTGGTGAGGTGTGATCCAGAATTGGATTTAGGAGCTTGATGGGGCTCAGAAAGGCCTAAAAATAAAAGTTCTTAAAATGGCTTCAAAACGGATGTGTGCATATGCCTCATCGATATGAACCCAACGTAACTTGAACGGGATCAAACGGACTTCGTATGATCCTGATATCATGATCTGTTCATTTGGCCAAACATGCAAAAAAAATGTTGATTGTACAGTCTATACAGTCTGTACAGTGCCACATGGCAGTTGACTGTACAGGCTATATGGTCGTATAGCTGATGTGGTAGGCATAGTCAACACTGATGTGAAAGCATATGGAGGTGACATGTGGCATCTTATCATACAGTGACTGAGCATACAGACTGACACATGGTAGGGTGACTGGGCGTATGGACTGCTGACGTGGATAAACAGGTGGGCCAATCAGGGAGTGACACATGTCAGCACTACAAGGGCGACATGTGGCACATATGTACAATGCTTACATGGAAAGTACAGTGGTAGGTGACATGGAAGACACGGGTGGAAGAGATGGTCTAATAGTGTGTTGACATGTGGTAGTAGTTGGCGTATGGAACAGTGCCATGTGGCCGAGACATGGGTTGCCACGTGGCACCTAGGTATTGGATGTTTGGTTATTGGAAAAATTGTTTTTGAATTAATGAGATTCGACCACGTGACCTCTGACCAGGCTAAGGCCGGGCTAGCCAACCTGCCCTCGCATTATTTCTTAACACTAATCCTTTCCACATATATTTATGTTGTGTGTGTTGTAAAGGTGGGGGGGGGAAGGGTTGGGGCCTAACCCCAACCCCCAATGAATATACATGCAACCACGACCATTTGATAGTGGCTTATTCCTTGCTCTAGTGCATGACCACTCCAGCTAGCCCAGTGGCATAACATGGGACCACACCATATGTTTGTTTGTTAAGCATTCAGCGTGGAGTCTGTTACATTCTGGTTAGCCCTTGATTCGGCGCACACACCATATGACCCGATATTTAACTATGGTGTAGGTGTATATGGTTATCCCCAGTCAATTGGGCTAACCCGCCAACCAGGGTGCTTGACCATGGGCCCAGGTTTATTAGAGTTGCGCGCACATAGGAACAGAGCAGGGCCATATAATCGGTACCAATGTGACCAGGGGCCAAGAAGTAAGGGGTCAACGCGCAAGGAGAATAGCACCTAGCCACATGGAGACACCCCACATGACCGGGAGCCCTAAAAAAGGGGGTTTCACCCTATTTTTGGAATAAAGTGGGTTTTTAACTTTAATATAGTGATTTTTATGGATTTATTCAGCAGATTTGAGAGATTTTGGTCTTTTTTCGGAGATATTGGGCCCTTTTTTAGGCTAGATCTTGGGGGGAAAGTTGGGATATGGTTACCAACTTCAGATCTATATAAACCAGGGGTTCTTAAAGCCATGGGATGACATTCAGAGCAGGTTTATGCTGAATATTTTCCAAGCCAAATCCATTTTTATGCAAGGAATTTATTGAGGAGTGCACCTTTGTGGGTCATTTCAGGGATCTCCAGTCATTCGATTTCAGTGTTATTCTTTTGTTAGGTTCTAGAGATCTGGTAGAACAAGACCAGATCAGTTTTGTAACCTTTTGGCACTGATGTGATGTATGTTTAAATCTTTGAACAGAAATAAGAAATCCTCACCCACTGAGACAAAGGCTCGGAGACATAGGCGAGATTATCGAACTCTATTATCACATTGGTGTTCTATGGTTTGTTGTTCTTCTTGCTTTATTTCAGATTTGTATATGTGCATATGGCTGTGATGTTTCTCCTATAATTCTTCCTCTTTCCTTCATCTTCCTAAATGGTTAATAAACACATGCATAATAACTCAACCATTGTCATTTAATAGATCTTTTCGGATCATTAGTCCTAAGCACTTCACCTTCCTTAAATCAAAGGAGAAAAGATCTTTGTAATGCCTTGTGATGTCAAGGCCCAATTGGTCCATGACCACCCTGGGCATCAAGTTATGTGATGCTCATGAATCCAACATGGCATTGTGCAAAGTCATATCATGGATCTTCAGGCTGACATAGAAAGGGGGGACCTCTTCAGCATCACTATGTTCTTCTACACTTGGGCCAAATAAGATGGCAGGATTATCATCTTGTATGTTCAAAGTGTCAGAATTTTGTTCCATCTTGAGCATCTTGATGATCTTATTTCTATATTCACTATTCTTGATCAATTCATTGAATGGTGCAGAAATTTTAATCTTGGCCATCTCAGTTTCAAAATTAAAGGAGGATGAGGTTTTCTCTACCTCTTTGGTGAAAGTCTCCTTTCTTGTTTCAGGTACCCTTTTATGGGGTTCTTCCTTCTGATTTCCTTTGTCCGTAGCATCCTTTGTAGCAGAGTCCTTCTTGGCCTGAATTGAAGAGGGTATGTTATTTTGAGATTCTTTGGTAGGGTTTCCTTTTGGAGGATTTCCCTTTGAGGGGTTTGCAGGCACTTTCTGATTTCAAAGATTATATGGTCTTTGGAATTGCATGATGGAATTTTGCAACCCTGTTTGGTAATATTCTCTTTCTACTAACAACCTCTCATCATTTTCTTGCATGAATATTTCATTAGCATCCATGAACTGGTCATGTTCCTCTTTAGTCAAAAATACTTCTGTCTCATCACCATCACAGCAATGCATGTTGTCTTCAAAATTGTCATCATAATTATCATTTACATAATTATTTTGAAAATGAGGTCTTATTTGTTGATCCCCATGATTCCACTGATCTCTTTGTTTGATTTGTGGGACTGTTGGTATTCTCTGATTTCTGGGTGGGACATCAGCCTGTTCTCTAGTGTTAGGCTTATTATCTAAAACCATTCTCTCCATCACTTTTTCCATATTTTTCATCATCGTATCAAACATTTCTTCTGATGTTTGTGAGGTTGAAGGTTGTGCCTTGTCTTGAACTTTGTTCATGTCCCTATCAGAGTTAGATTTGATCTTTCCTGAGGCCATTAGATTCACTTCCACTTCTATTGCATCATTCATCATGTCATCTAATGAGGTAGATCTTATTTCCCTCAGCAACAAAGAAAAATCACTTTCAAATGAATCAACATATATGAGTTGGGCAGCTTTAGGAGGGGGTTTTACCTCAGTAGGAATTAAACTATAGACCTTCACAAATCTAGCTGAAAACTCTTGCTTTCTTTCATTAGGTGACCTCCTCATGTTGTTATACTGAGTCAACAACTGAAGAGGGTTTTTCTTGTCACCCCACTTTGCAAGAAAACTGGTTTCAAAGGCTTAAAAATTTATGATATTGGTTGATGGGAGAGCTCTGAACCACTTTCTGACTTCCCCTACAAGACTTTGTGTGAACAACCTCATTTTTGCATCCTAAAAATCTAATTATTCTAAGTCTATAAAAACATTGAACCAGTCTAGATGCTTTTGGGCTGACACGCTGCCTTCAACATCATACAGCTTAATCCTTAGATTATATTCCTAGGGAAAATCATGTAACTGAACAGGGAGTACAAGAGGGGAAAACTTGGTTGACATGGATGTTGTGAGGACTTGAAGTGGTTGTTGGCTTTGAGTATGGATCACAATAGGTTTGGTAGAGGCAACTAAAATTAAATCTTGGAACCTCTTTTCGTCAAAGATGACCTCGTTCAAACAAGATTCAAATTTAGTTTTGAACAGAGTTTTCTCAAATTTCACATCAAACTCAAGATCTTCAATGCTTTCTAATCCATCTTTGGGCAATGATAGATATATGTCTAAACACAAAGTTGGGATTATTTTGCTTTCTTTTCTTTTGTGTACAATTTTCTCAGGATCATACACAAGGATTGCAGCTTATGGGTCTAGGTTTCTCCTGGTGTGAATTATCTTGGGAGCCAAGATTTCTAGCTCAAACTACTTGGTGCTACTGGTCTCTTGGTAATGGAGTCGCCAAGGTAAAAATAGTCTCATACAATAAGGTGTTTGATTCACTGTCACCCTCAGGAATGAAATCCAAAGCTTTAAGTCGTTCTTTTCCTAGGGAAGATTTCACTTTCAGTCCCCGGCAACAGCGCTAGAATGTTAGAACTCTATAAATTTGTTCGTCTGATAAACAAATGACAGAGGTAACCTACAAACCAAATTTAGAGCTGGGTGCTAGCCTGCTCAGCTCAGAGAGGGCTCTCTTGTGTCACTTGATTTTTCTTTGGAAATCAATGGCTACGTNTTATAAATTTGCTAGCAGGGAAGTGGAGGGACACTTAGGGCTATGGAGTCAATATCCTAAAAATGAATGAAAACACTGACCGGCTAGTAGAATTATCCAGAGGATAAAGGATAAGTGAGGTGATGAATCTGGGTTATAAATTGAAGTTTGCATAGTGTAAGAAGAAACATAAAACAAGTAACTGCATCAGAGCATTTATGAAATGAATTATGAATTAGTAATGAAGAATTTAAAATAGTTTAAATTGCTTAAGCCAAGAGCATCACAAGATGAATTATGGATTTTAAACTATCCAATTTAAACAAAAGACGATGTAAATGGAATTAAAGAACACGAGAAATACATACAATGAAAGAGGACAAAACTCATATCACCACCATTAGAATCTTTTCATAGAGACTTCAAAAGCTTCTGCATATGTATTCAATTCATCTCCAGAAAATTACAATTTAGTTCAGAACAACTAAGGAGGTACCCTTTCACTTCTGCCAACATTAATACATTTGTAACTTCTAATATTTATACAATTTAAGTTCCTTCAATTTGTAACCAATTACAATAGTTGAACTGAAATGTTTCAACTTCTAAAACTCATTGCAATAATTACAACATGACAATTTCGATATGGGAACCGATTACAATGATTAATCAAAAATGTTTCATGAACCAATGGTCGATTCCTTTGACTCTTCATCTTCTTTTGTTTCCATTTGTCCCACTTTGGTCCTTTGTCTGATCTTCCATTCTGGTGACACCTGGTCATTATCTGTTGGTTCCTGGAAAATTTCACTTTGTTTTACCCAACCGCACTATCTCCTTCCACTGCAAATCAAAAGGGATATCGTAGTCCATCATTTCTTTAATTAGGATCTCCAGGTCAATGCAGGAGGCATGCATCATGACTGACAGTCCCATCTTCATTGTCTTGAACTGATTTAAGATCTCAAAATCTGTGATCAAATATTCCACCAGGGTTTCTCCTTTCAATTTTTCCTCCAGGATTTCAAACTTGGAGTGATCCATTCTACATCGGGAGAGGCGAGAGTTGTATTCCTCCTGATCATACAATTTTCCTTTGCCATCCCAAAATGGTGGGAGGCCTTTGATGAAAAACTCTTCAAACAGATCTTTGAATTATTGTATACTCTGCTCCATCTGTATGGCCTTAGCTTGGACTGATTTTTGTAGGTTATGCTTGGCAATGACCCTCCTGGCTGAAATGATCAATTTAGTCCTCTCTTTGACCCCAATGGTCTAAATTTATGTAATGGGGATACAATTTAGTGGGTTTATGGAACTTTGGGCCCACTCTGATGGTTTCTTTGCCAGGGTCTCATTTACAATAGTGCACCTGCTTCTGGCTGTGATTTTCATGCTATATTTTTCATTGATGAAGTTCAAGTACACCCTGAACTTGGCAGCTTCGGTAGCAATAGAATCCCAGATGATGTGTTTGGCTCCCTGCAACAGTCCTTTTCCTCTCAACCTTGTTTTCAGTTTGTCTACTCTTTCCTACAAAGCTTGATTCTCCTTTTGAAGTTGAACCATCCTCTCATCTTTTGTTTTCATTTATTGGTTCAATTTCTCTATATCTCCCTTTAGACCTTTGATTTCTCCCATCTTTAGGATAAATTGGGACATAGCCTAGACAATTCTTTCATTACTTGGCCTAGCTTATGCAGTAGAAGGTACATCTACAGCCATGTTTGGTACTTATGTTTGTCCTTGTGACCAATTCACTTTTTCTTGATCCGGTTGTAATACCTTGGCCTTGTAATTCAATGCCTCTTGTAATTCAATGCCTCTTGTTTGGATGCTCTGCGGAAGAAATTTTTAGTTTCTTCTTCAAGATTTGAATCAACTTGTCTTTTTCTTCTAAGGAGGATTTCACTCCCTGAGGGCCTTCAGATTATAACCTCTCAACCTAAGTTTTCCAATCTCTACTGGATGCTTTTTCTTGCCTCAACTTCCCTTCCAACTTAATTCCATAAGTTGACAGCTTCGAATTCTTCAGGCTTAGACCCAAGTAATTTGAATACAACAAGTCATTGGTATTCATGTGGAATCTCACTTTGTCTAGAGCACTGATGTTTTCATGTTTTAACTTGATCTCAGAAACTTTATCCTCATGTGCAACTTTTATATTGAATTTATTCTTCTCTACATCTCTTACTGTGAACAGAGAAGACTTATGCTGGGATATATTTTCTACTTCATGGATAAACTCCCTCATTTCACTCATAGCCAAGTTTCCTTTCTCATCATATTTCTTTGCCAAATATTCTTTAGATTGATAGGTTGCTCCAGACACCTTATCAAAGATGTGCTTTTTGTTGTTGAAAGTCCTTGAGTTGCCTTCACTTTGGATCTTGCTTCCTTTCCCAACTTCTACATTGTTGATGCCACTCTCCACCATATCCATGTTTACTTGTTCTTTAGGCTCTTCCTCCTCTAGATCCACTATCTTTGGGGATTGTGTGATCTTCATCTTTTTAGTGGCATTCTGCTGACTACTAGTGCCCAGGGCCTCTGAACTGCTTGTTTTGTTGTAAACACTTATCTTGGGGGTATAACTATCAGTTTCTGAGGAGTTTGTTGTATTTGAGTCTGTTGCAGAGTTTCCTCCACTTATTGTGTTTGATTTGGTTGCAAGATTGCTTCCATATCAGAACAGACATCTATATTTTCCAATTTTTCAAAACCCTCAACATGTTCATGCTCATAGGGTGCCTATTTTTTTATCATTCTTCTCTTGGATATGATCTGATGTGGATCATATCTTCTTCTCTGTAGCTATGCAAATCCAAACTCCTTGATCTTGGCCTGGATCTAATATAAGCATGATCTATTTTTTACAATGAAGGGTCTAATGATGAAAGGGAATTTGAGGTTGGATGCCTTGTGTAGTTTCAGGAAGTGCTCTGTCTCTAATATGATTCTTTGTCTGATGAACTCTAGGGAAAAGACTCTGGGTGTCAGAAAAATAGGTAGAAGATAGGGGGATTCATGAAAACCATGAACCCATATCATTGTTGAATGCATAAACAACACCCAATCCCCCACTCTGTTTTCTGGATTTGGTTGCAAATAACTCCTCATGTCATTTAGGACTCTTGTGTTGGAGTTACTTCACACACACCTAGGATTTATTTTTCCTAAGGTTTTTCCTTGTTTATTAGTCATAATTAGTCATTATCTAGTCTCTTATATTTTAGGGGAGAGTATTCCACCTCGAGAATATTCTCTTTCAATTGACACATTAGTTTGACTAGTTGAGTTGAGTTTATATGCTGCATTGGTTTTGTCACCATGCAACATTGGGATCATCACCAGTTAATGCACACTTTCCTTAGGATCATCATCATATTGGTGCATTACCCTTGATTTCCTTATTTAAATCCTCACTACTCTATGTTCAGTCAGTTAACTGAAGAATAGTTGTCTAGTTAACTCAACTAGGTGGCAGTTCACTCCCATAACTGCCTGAGAGACTAGACTAGGTGGTCGTTTACTCCCATAACTATTGGTGTGTGTCCATATCACTCTAGAACACCACTATGGATCATTAGTTACTCATGTATCCTATATCTATTATAAATTATTCACTCTTTGAGTGTGGAATACGATTAATGAGAATCCTTTCATTCTTTCTCTCCTTCTTCTTCTTTCTCCAATTCTCTCTGCAAATGTGTGTATTATTTTCTAGCTAGATATATTATGTGCAGGTTCAACACATTTACATGGTATCAAAGCCAACAGACTTCTAAGAAAAAGCTACACCAAAATTTATTGCAAGTACAAAAGATTGAAGACATCAAAAAGATGGATTATTTGCCAGAAATACTTCTCACGCCTCATAACTATTTGGAATGGAAGCCAAAAATTCTTCTTCTTCTCATATGTAGAGGCTTGTACCAAATAACTATGGCAATGGAAGTAGAGCTTGATTCTATCAATGAGAAAAATGATTTTCTCAATAGACAAGATATAGCCATAGGATGTATCCTCTATTTTATTTCTCCTAAAATTCTTCATCAAGTATATGATGACTCACAAGAATTCACTCCAAATGATTTATGAAGCAGATTGGAGGTTTTATTTGGGAATAAAGAACAATGCATGCAAAATGTTGACAAGATAGAGAATGTAGAAAAGCCACTCGAAGATAAATCACCTTAGTTTGAAGAGCCTTCTACAGAAGTATCTACAGAAATTTGTATTCCATTAATTGAAGATGATGTCTACTCCATTTCAGATTTGTTTTCTGAAATTCATGTGGAAGATATATGGCATGCATCTCAGGAGTCACATGCAAACACTTTTGCATGCACCATGCATGCATCTCAGGAGACAAAAAGAGAGATACAAAAATAAGACTCCATTATGATATTTTATGAGAACAATTTGTAGAAACAAACTAGATATTTGAATTCCTCTCGAGAAAATTTCCAATTTCAAAAAACAAATCATCCGAAATGGAGTCCAGAAAGTGAAGTTATTATCTTTTTAAAATCAACAAAATTTCAACGTTTTTCTGGAAACGGTCGCACAGTTTTCAAAGTTTTAACCAAATTTCATTTGGATATTGTTCATTACAAGAAGATAAAGTGGATATGTGTGGAAATCTCAATGATACATCTACATCATCATATATGTGCAGACATCGACATCTTCAACAAAATCTTCAACAAGCACAAACTTTCATAGTTGCGAGGTCTTCTTGGAGTGAAGGACACGGTTTCTTAGCAACTGCTTTTTGTTCCTTCTCATTTTATTTTTTTATGCATTGTAATTTGAGGGGGGGTGGGGGGGGGTTCCCATGAGGTTTTCCCTCTTTCCTTGTTTATTTCAGTGTATCTTTTGTATTTGGGTACCTAACATGGCCTCCTTGTCGGGACCCATTCTTTATTTTCACCATAGTGATGTTCAAGGGGGGTGTTGGAGTTACGCCACACACACACCTAGGATTTATTTTTCCTAAGGTTTTTCCTTGTTTATTAGTCATAATTAGTCATTATTCATTCTCCTATATTTTAGGGGAGAATATTCCACCTGGAGAATATTCTCTTTCAGTTGACACTTCAGTTTGACTAGTTGAGTTGAGTTTAGATGATGCATTGGTTTTGTCACCATGCAACATTGGGATCATCACTAGCTAATTTTCACTTACTTTAGGATCATCACCAGACTGGCGCATTACCGTTGATTTCCTGAGTTAACTCCTCACTACTCTTTTTTCATTCAGTTAACTAAAGACTAGTTGACTAGTTAACTCAACTAGGTGGCAGTTCACTCCCGTAACTACCTAAGAGACTAGACTAGGTGATCGTTTACTCCCGTAACTGTTGGTGGGTGTGTGTCCATATCACTCTAGAACACCACTATGGCTCATTAGTTACTCATGTATCCTATATATATTGTAAATTATTCACTCTTTGAGTGTGGAATACGATTAATGAGAATTCTTTCATTCTTTCTCCAATTTTCTCTACAAATGTGTGTATTATTTTCTAGCTAGATCTATTTTGTGTAGGTTCAACACATTTACATCTTGGCAAGATGGTGTTGAAAATCAAGTTGTAAACTCTGGACATGACCTTGTTGATAAAAATGAGCATTGTGATTCTTTTGCATTCAGTTGATATGAATGTTGCTTCATGGAACTCTCTCTTGTTTATCCCCGGGAAAATCTTCAACAAGTATGTGTAATATATGAAATGTCTTAGTGACTGAAAATTCACTAGCTGCTTGTGGATATTATCATCTATGAATTCATTGAAGTCGATGCAAACTGACTGATTGGACTTTGATTGGAAAAACGCCAACAGAAAACCTAACATGACTTTGACCACATACTTGTCATTATCTAGACCTAAAATCTGACTCAATATGCAACAGACCCATTGGATCTCAATAACCATGATATTTACACTCATTGGCAGGGACAAACTTTCAAAAATATGCTTTGGTTTGACAATGGTTTGAAAAAATAGGTCTTTGACTTCTTAGGGACATTCCCTGTAAACCATTATTAGCTTTTCTTCATGTTATCCACAAATTTGGTCATTGTGATGGTGTCATGATGATGTCATGATGATGGAAAATCAAGCTCTTTACCAAGAATACTTTCCTGAGAAAAGTTACAGTTGTCTTCTTCCACAAATTACATTTTGAAACATGTTCACAGGCTACTTATATGTTCACCTGCGGGAATGCCTGTTTCCCGCAGGCTACCTTAAGCTGGGGTGTGAACTTCTCGCACTGTAGTCATGGTTAGGGTGCAAACATGCTCTTAAAGGGAAAAAAGATAAAGATATCGAACCTTCTAGAAGGGAATCTTCTAGAAGGATGAGTTGGCTTTCGAGTGGTTATTCAAGTACTGTCATTCCAGATATCTTGGGATCATTCCCTATCCAAGTAAATAATCTATCTCTTCCTATATATTGAGGAGATTGCTCATGGAAAGGGTTAAGTTCAGTTAGAAGCAAGTTAGCAAGAGGTTGATTAGAGAATTAGTGCAAGACTATATGGAGGACTGATGCTACAGCAGCAAGAGAGAACAGCAAGGTCATCACATGTGGTTGATTTTCTTCATGCATGAGCAAGTGTGTGTGTCAAAGCTAGAAGCCATCGAAAGGAGACCTACGACATCAAGGCTCAGGTTGTAAGTTTCACTTTCAATTAATTCAATACAGTAATATGTCCCTTTCCCATAAAGATGATGTCACTTTATTACATAATTCCTTGATCATATGTATAGACTAGTCATTGAATATATTAATCTGCCTTTACTTCAATTGGTTCGTTTTGTTGTGATCTGGACGGGACGAGAGAATTGGAGCAAAGCTTGGAACAAAAGAGATATAAGGAAAGCGATCATAAGGTATGTCCATAACCCTTATCTCTTAGTTCATTCAATAGACTAGATCTAGGGAAAGTGTATTATTTTGTCCTGTTTTGTTCTAGATACCAGGTGGATCTAGGGAGGTCGGTTTGTGTCCGCACTCACAGACTTATCCTATAAAAAAATTGGCGACTCCAGTGGGGACTTATCCCTTTTTTCTTTTTGGTTTTTGAACTTTCTATGGCCATTTGCTCTGTTTGCATTTTTCTCTTGATTTGTCTGTCTCTGAGTCCTCAGGATACCCTGAGGGACCTTCTGGGTCTATAAGCCAATTTGATTTTTGCTTTCTCTTTCAAATTTTTCATTAGTTTCAAGGATTCTCGCACTGTGTCCATTAGCAGCCTGCGAGAACCTTGACTGTTCGCACTCTGCATATACGTTTCAGTGCAGATAGTTCGCATGTTGCATCAAAGTGGCCTACGAGAACCATAGTTTCTCGCACTGTGTTCCACAGTGGCCTGGGAACATTTTTTTTGAAATTTTTGAATTCAAGTTTTGACTTTGTCAATAGCTCATAAATGTTGATTTACACCTCTTTGGCTTGTTGAATCAGTGACTTACATATCTTTTGCTATAATTGGCTTGTTGGAACTAATCTAGGTTTTCTAGGTGTTTTCTTGCCTTTGAAGCTTGACTTTCATCTCTTAGCTCTTGTTGGTATTTTCATTCTCTCTGATTTCTGGAGTTGAGTGTATCTGACTTGCTGAGAACCAGGGATTGGTTGAAAGTTGAGTGTTTGGTGTTTCTCTTGTACTTTTTGGTTCGAAAGGACAAATTTTTCATTTGCATTGAGAAGCTCCTTGGTTTGCTTTTGTTTTTGCTTTCATTGAAAGTTTTGGATTGAGTTGTTTGTTTGAGTCTTTATAATTTGGTTTTCTTTTCTCATTATTCAGAGTTCTTCTTGGAAAGTGAACCGCCTGTTTTCTTTCAAGTTTTGTTTTTGCTTTCTGCAAGAACATTGAAAATCAAAGTTTTAAGAGTATTGAAGTTGTGAAAAAGACATATTGTAATTTGCTCATTGATACATGATTGTTTGGTATTGGCATCTGAAAGGAAATTGAGCATTGAATTTGCATTATAGTATTGAGATTGATTCAGAAATTGTTCTCTCTCTCCCATAACTAGGATTCATCAAATGAAACGAATTATTTCATCATATCCTTGCATTATTTGGGTCAGAGTCATATATCACGAGTTTCATTATCGTTACCTTTGAGTAAAAAACAGCCTACAAAAACATTGTGTAATATTAAAATTGATCTAGTAACTCTTTTCTAGGGCTCTTTTACACCAACATTTAGCTAGGCTAGTGCTTTGGAGTAGGAAGAGAGACACACTCTCCAAAAGCTCAAAAACACACAATAGCATCTTGAGT
>ML783148.1:187651-203265 GCA_009831015.1 Picea engelmannii | reverse complement strand
TCCCTTTCCCATAAAGATGATGTCACTTTATTACATAATTCCTTGATCATATGTATAGACTAGTCATTGAATATCTTAATCTGCCTTTACTTCGATTGGTTCGTTTTGTTGTGATCTGGACGGGACGAGAGCATTGGAGCAAATCTTGGAACAACAGAGATATAAGGAAAGCGATCATAAGGTATGTCCATAACCCTTATCTCTTAGTTCATTCAATAGACTAGATCTAGGGAAAGTGTATTATTCTGTCATGTTTTGTTCTAGATACCAGGTGGATCTAGGGAGGTCGGTTTGTGTCCGCACTCACGGACTTATCCTATAACACTTAATCAAATGGTTCAGACGTTACAGAGAGGGAATCTGGTCTGCCGAGGGCACTTCAAATTGACAGACTTGTTGAGGAAAAGTTATGAAATGATCTTACTCAAGCATTTTCAGACTTTACATGGCTAAATCAAAGTAGACGGGAATATCACCCTATGTTTATAGCCAACAAAAATAACATCCTAACTCACAAGTATTAATTAAGAGTTCTTAGGCTAGTCTTTTATCAACAAAAATCTTGTTGGAAACTCACTTTTTATGTAATTTTGTTAATATAACAGTTGTTGAAATAAATGTAAGAACAGAAGTAAATACACCAAGATGATAATCAATACATATGAGACATAAAGCAATCCTTTATTTCATTCCAATTCACCAAAGAGTCATTTTCTTTACAAAATCGCATACAGAAATCTTAGACCAAAGTCAAACTTAGACATCCCCGATGGAACATACAAAAGGATATCTGACAGAAAACCAAAACTAAACTCTAAAAGATGGATCAGCTTGCCACAGATTGTTGCCCACTCGACTTTTCACAATAGCCTTTCTCAGTCATGAAAACTAATTCACAAACAAACAAGTCTACACAGACTATCAAAGATAGATCAACACCTATGAAAAACAAGTGTCTGAATGATTTGATTCAGCCTTGAATATTGTTGTCTACAATAATACCCTGCTATCATAAAAGAGAATTAGGCTTGTGATGAATATATGAATGAATGAAAACTGAACTATCTCAATATAAAATCAAAGAGCATACCATAGTATGCTTCAGCTTCTATCCTCCTCTTGTTCCTCCCTTAGTTCATAACAATCATAACAATTATAATATAACCATTAGTTAAGAAAATCATGCTTCCTTGTGCCTCCCATCAACATATTCACTTTTGGAAATTTAAGCTCAAGAAATTTGAAATTATTTCAAAAATAATACTCATATATCCAAAATAAAACATGATGTCCAAAGATCCCTGAAGTCAACTGTCATAAAACAATAGATAAAATAAAACTCAAAAGCCATATTTCTCAGTCTGTGATGCAACCCTTCTGTTGGTAGCCCAACATATTTTTAATTTTTTATATCAATTAAATGATCTATGTAGCTGCCTAACTGGGGTCATACATTTTTCTATTCTTCATAAGCAATTTTCGCCATGACAATTGTAAGTTTTAAGTTTTCCCTATTGTTGTTTTTCATGCTTCATTCATGACTGAAAGCATGAAAATGAAGCATTAAAAAACTTACGACTGTTTTACCATTCTATTTGAAAAATTTACGAAAGGCAAAATGTCTCTACAATTTATTAATGAAGCCTTGTTCCTTGCTATGAAGACTATTCTCTTTGTTTCGATTCCTTGAATGCCAAACATGCTTGGGGATTGTAAATTATATCAACAAGGTATTTTTTTCCTTTTGTTTTGAGAATTGATATGGTTTTTTGTTTGATTCTTGGTCTTATGTTTTCTCATTACTAGTCTTTCATTTACAAGTTTCACTCTACCAAACCTTATGATCGAACCCACTATGTTGCGCATTTATTTCCTTTTTAATGCTCTGGTCATGGCTTGTACTTTATGAAAGGTGGCAATACGATTACAGACAGATCATCATTTCAGGACTTGGTCTCGGGCTCTGCAACACCCCTCACACTCATTTCAAATGAATGCTTGTCTTTTAGTTATGTATTTTCTCCCCTTACTCTATAGACTGTTGGTGTTTCTCGAGCTCGAGGTATGGCTCCGGTCTGTTCTCACAAACCCTCCCTATGTGCTGTGTTTGATTGATTTTCCGTTGATTCAATATGGCTCTTGTTGTTAGAGTCAAACCTAATGGCATTCAAACTTTGCTCTTATATGACGATGCTAGAGAGGATCTTGAGAGTAATGGTTGGCTCGTTTTCCTTAGATAATTCCAGGGTTTCAATCTACAAACTGCTCAGGAATTTGCTCTCTCCTTCGATGGGTGTAGAGCTAAAGTGGGTGATGTTCAACTTGAGGTTATAGAGGATTTCTTGAGCCAAGCTACAGGACTCCCTGTGAGCGGTCAAAGGTGGTTCAAAAATGAAAAGGTGCAAGAGGTTCCTTGGAGTCTTCTCTTTAAATCTCAGAAGATAAAAGGATGTGACAAACGTATGCCCATCTCCTTACTGAAAGCTCGATGGCACGGTCTGCTTGCTGTGTTGAAACAGTTTGTCACCTGTGAAGGACTTTTTTGTCTTTTGTTTCTTTATCATCTATGCCTGCTCATGATTTTCATGGGGTTTCATTTAAACATGCATTATTATTTATTGAGGAGCCTTTATAAAATGGGAAAAAGGTATAGAAAGAAACGATCAGACTCGAGCCTCTTCCATCACGGATTAATAAAAATTTTACTTGCACATCAATTAGAGTTGCAGAATGATAATTGGGATTCGTTTTTAATCAGAAACGGTTTCTCTAACCCCAATGTTGAAGAGATCGACAAGTCTGTGATTGAAGAAACTTTAATCTACCCTACAGCACCCCTCTCACCTACCCAGGCCTATGTCTCGGCCTCCTACAACAAACTCTTACTCGATCCAAAGATTATTGAGTAGGCTCGTGAGCAAGTTACACACCCTAATGACTCTATTAAAAATTCAAATAAACCTATAGGCAAGATATCTAAAGGCCATGCTGATTTAAATTTTAAAAATAAGAGAGCTAGAGGGTTAATTTCGAGGAAGCTTAGAAACAAGTCGAACCCTCATGCGAGCTCGATCAAGATGATCGAGATCCATGAGAGTTCAAACTCTGAAATCAATAGGTTCCTCGCTGAAGAAGAACCTCTTTCGTTCCAACCACACCTCAATTGGCCTTACAACTTTGTGGACAATCTACCTCCCTGTCTGAAATATAATGTAGAGTTTCCTGATATTAAATTGGGTAATGAATCTATAGTCCATGTTGAATATGCTACGGTTCACAATCGTGGTTATTCCCAAGAAACCATCACACAGTTGAAGTGTGAAGTCTGCCTATTCTGGATTGATAAATACTACACTGATATACCTATCCTATAGTCACAGGTTAAGGCCCTCACTGATTAGATCGATGCCTTAACAAATAAAAACCATAGGCTTGACTCTGTATTTCAAGGAAAAGGGAAACGTATGAAGACTACAGGGAATGTAATATTTAAAAACGTTGAGGCTGCAACAACAATAGTGAATTCTAAGATCATCTTATACGATTTGATTTACAGTTAGAGGTATGATTCCTTTTATCTTAAAATAGGGTTATTTACTAAATAAATTAGATGGTTTTATTCATTCAATAAATTCGATTTCATTTACTAAAATAACTATCTACAGAATCAACAGATTCTGTAGCCAGTTATGTTAATTCAAAATTTGCAAATTAATGGTTAAATATGTATCTAAAGCTTTCTATTTTTTCTTTTCTTTTCGGGATATTCAGGAGTTCATGGTTACCAATTGAGCTGAAGCATCTTTGAGACTTTCTAGCCATGTCTTTGATACATTTTTGTATAAACATAAATAACCTTTTCTTAGCTTTAGAGGATTTAGTATGATCTGAGTGGTTATATCCCCCTTTTATTTTTGTAATCAATATCTGATCTCAAAAGAGGAAACAGTTACCTTTATGAAGGCTTTAAAAACCCATTATTTTTGTAATCACATCATCTCGGCCTGGGGATAGTTGTGGACAACTTATACTTGAATTTGGACATAACATATGTTTACATTTCTGCTTTAGCTATTTGTAAATATTGTTGTTGTCTATGATTTGTTTATCTTGATAATTTGATGACTGTCGATAGATTTCGTCTTCACAGATTATTATGTAGTCAAGATAATTTTTTTCATATAGTTCACAATTTTATGCTTCAGTTATATGAAAATAGCGAATGATCATTCAATTCGAATGATAAGGTTTATCTTAATTTCGTTGAGTGATTAAAAGTGGGTCATTACTGTCGGATTTATCTTATGTGTAATTACTTGCAGTCTTATATATCACAGTTATTATTTTGCGTCCTATCGTTTTATCATTTAAATATAGCAATCAATATATTGTCTGGCATTTATTCCAAACAGTGTGAAAGTACACCGCAAATTTATCTCATGCACAGATTCAATGGACGTTTCATGATCATACGGACGTCGGATGCATACTCTTCAAGTGATTAATAGGTTAGTTTGTTCCTGTTATTTTCTTGTTTAATATAGAAACTCTTACATATGGTTTGGTTTTCACTATTTACATATTATGTTTCAATGGTAGCTTGATTTTGATTTTATAGATGCAATAGAGATAAAAACAAACCAAAAAGAAATAGTGTTTTTTTTTTTTGCTTTCTTTATCTACTTTCATCAAAAGAGATATTTTTACATTGATTTTAGTGAGTTCAGATTAAAACTCATAAATTGTATAACATGTATATGAATAAGTTGTATATTTATGTGTGCATATATATAACAATGATTAGTAATTAGTGAGTTATTTTGTTTCTTTTATTTATTTGTTTGTTTCTTTTAGGACTTTAGATTGGCCAACGGATCCATTAAACCCGTCAGAGTGATTCAATGCAAACGGCTTGGGTTAATTAGACAACCCCGGACCAAACTCACTATTCTAGTTGACGAGCGGTCAATATTGCCCGTCAACAAATGGCGCTAGAAGGAGGGCCTAAACACTATTGATGTCACGTGGAGGTCGCAAGACTCCTCCCCCACCTACCCGCTCACCTATAGTAACAAGAAGTCATTCTGAAGACAACATTGTCTCTCAAACAGTAACCACATCAAACAAAAATCCATGGATTACCGTTGAACCAGTAACACCAAACACCCCAGGGGACAATGTATAATAAATTGTTCGTCAATCCCTTCTAAGGACACACGGTGCTTTGGTCCGTATCAGACAACCAATTCGGCCATTGAATCAACCACTAGACTTCTCTAATATTAGGGAGCAACTTGAAGGCACTGGTCTTACCCTAAACCCCGCGGATCTAGATCACATCCTCACCCTTGCAGTGGGAGGATCTGGTATCCCACCATCATCACCCCCTTCATCTCCTTCTCCTTTAGGAGAAGAATCATCAGAAGAAGGAAGTTCTTCATATTATCCTTCGACACCACCCACACCTATGGAAAATCCAAATAATCCCACCAGACCTTGGCTCAATCAAGATGCAATGGCCATACCTAGACCCCAGCATCCTTTGCATAAACATCCAGAGAAATGGCTCCCTAAATTTGACCCAAATTCCAAGCAGATTGTTGAGGATCATATTAAAAAATTCATGCTAGCCATTAGACTCCAAAGCGTAGAACACGAAGACGTAGTATGTATATTTTTTCTGTACACATTTGAAGGCAATGCCTCTACCTGGTATTTTTCCCAACAACCCCACACCATTTTATCTTGGGATAGATTCGAATCTTGTTTCCTTGAAAAATTCGGAGACGAAAAATCTCCCGAAGTCTTAGTCATGGAACTCTCTAGTTTAAAGATGAAACCCAAGGAAAAAATAAAAGACTTTAATCAAAGGTTTCTAACATTAAAGAATCGAATCCCCACGTATTCAATGCCTGCTGAAAATCTTATCATCGCATACTACATGAAATCCCTACACCAAAACATAGCAATCTGGGTAAAAAGGTCTAAGAAAGCAACATTATTAGAAGCCTTCGAGGAGGTGAGCCAAATTGAGAAAGATATTCTCAGCCTAAAGGATAATATCTGTAACGAGGCAGAGATTACCTCATCTTCTAAGAAGAAAATAGAAATCCTTCCTGGACCTCCCCAAACCAAAACTCAATCAAATGGTTCAGATCTAGAAAGTTTACACAAGGTCGTTCAAACGTTGTCAAATCAAGTTATAGATTTAAGGAGATCAGTCGAAGAAGCTTCTTCAAGCAAAGGGCCTTACAAACCCCCTTTCAGAAAGCCTTTTTCCACAAACCGGCCTAACTCGGATTCTGAAGGTCTAAATCTAGAAAGCCTACAATATGTTATCCAGACGATTATGGAAGCACATGATAATTTAGTCCCTCCCGAGATTCCTGAAGACGTGGTTGAACAAGAAATAGTGGAAGGGGATGAATCCTCTCCCAACATTTTCGGGCATTTTTTGGATAGTATCTTTCAAGCCAATTTTGAAACAGTGCATCCTTACAATACCAAAAGTAAAACAGCAAATAAATCCTGTTCTGAAATTGGAACTAATGCACTCAAAAATAGTCTAAACTAATTGAAACTAAACCGAATTCAGCAACTCCAAGTCTAGAATATGATTTGATTGAGGATCTCAAAAAACTTAGAGCTAATATTTATGTTTATGAATTATTGAAATTTCCTTTTCTTCTGCAAAAGATGCTTCAGAATATTGCAGAAAACAGCAAAAATAGCAATCTGAACAGCAACAATTTGCATAAAACAGCCCCAAAACACCTCAAAAGGTCTCCATTAAAACAACACTAGAGTCCTCTAATAAAAGAGACCTTGCTGTAAAAAGTGTAACAAATGTAGATAAAATAATTCCAAGAGTTGCGACTTAAAAACAACAAACTTCTACTGTTAATACTCGTAGAAATGTCCCACCCTTTTTGTTGACTTTTGAAATTTTCAATAGGAATGTACATGATTGTATGGTAGATTCAGGTGCATCGTCAAACGTAATGCCTTGGTTTGTCTATCAAAAAATCAATGCTAAAGTTCAACCTTCCAGTCTGAAAATTATTCATCTTGATCAGACCAGTGTTAAAGTAATAGGTGAATTAAAAAATGTACTTATCAGATTATCATCTAATCCTAAAGTCCACCAGATTATTGATATTATTGTCATTGATATCCTTGAAATATATGGATTATTTTTAAGTAGGGATTGGTCTGAACAGCAACATGGTTATTTTGCGACAAATCGGTCTCACTTGTGGCTGCCAGAAAATGGAAAGCCTAATAGAACCAAGATCAATCATGAGCATTATCTCAAGCTTACGGTAACTGATTTAAATGATCCTAATGAACCATTCACTGCTTCTGCCAATTCACCCAAAGTGCAGGGAGTGAACACTTTTTTCGACAATTTCATGGTTGAAACCTCTACCATTACTGACTCGGAACAACAGTCCGAACTCATGACATGCACACAGTCAACAGCCCTCTCTAAGGTGTTATATACAGCTGATGAAAATCATATCTGGTCTCTTTATTTCGATGGATCTAAATCTAAGGAAGGAGCCAGCGCAGGATGTGTGTTCATTGATCCAATAGGTAACAAAACTTTGATCGCTTGCCGGTTAGAATTTTAATGCACAAATAATATGGCTGAATACGAGGCACTCCTGCAAGGCCTCAAAAAGGCACTAGATTTGAGAGTTTAGAATTTAACAGTCTTTGGTGATTCAAAAATTGTGGTCAGACAGGTAAGAAATTATATGCATTGCCTATCTCCACACCTGAAAAGCTATCAAACTGAGGTATGGAATTTAATGAACAATTTTTTTGCGTTTAACATTAATTCTATTCTGAGATTGAATAATTCTGAGGCTGATTTGTTAGCTAATGTCGCCTCTAAACTTTTTCCTGTAGAATTCCTTTCTCCAAATGTATTTTCCGTCGAGTTGTTGTTCAGACCATTCGTCCCAGACAACATCACTAATTGGAGAGTTTTCGATGACGATCAACAGATCATCAGTTTTCTACACATGAAAGATACTTTCCAAGGTGCAGTTATTGATGAAGGTACCCATGACGAAGACCTTCGCAATTTTATGGTAATATCAGACCCAAGATCTCCGGAATCAATATCAGATCTAGTAAATTCTATCCCAAAATCTATGGTAAGATTAGAAAAGTTTTATGATTTGCATGATAAATTCATAAAATCAGTCAATTGTAAAATGAATAGTTCTTCCTTGACCCATGAAAAGGTGAACCTAGGAACACAAGATAACCCGCAATGCATCAATTTGGGAATGGGATGTTCTGAGCAAGAAAAGTCAACATTCATTAATTTTTTTAAGGAATTTAAGGATGTCTTTGCTTGGACTTATGACGACCTAAAAACCTTTGATCCTAACATCATACAACACATTATTTTCATGAAACCCCAAACTCAACCTTTTCAACAGAAGCTAAGAAAAATGCACCCAAAAATTGAACTGACGGTCAAGAAAGAACTAAACAAACTTTTGAATGCTAAGATAATCTTCCCGGTAAGACATACACAGTGGGTCTCTAATCTTGTCCCTGTAAGGAAGAAAAGTGGTGAAATCCGACTATGTGTCGATTTTCGAAATTTAAATCGAGCATCTGATAAAGACAACTACCCTGTTCCTCCCATGGAACAGATTCTCCAACAGGTATCTGGTTCTGAAAGATTATCACTGCTGGATGGTTTTTCAGGGTATAACCAAGTCCTTATGTCCCCCCCAGACTAGCTGAAAACCACTTTTCGTACTCCATGGGGTACCTGTGCTTATAGAAAGATTCCCTTTGGTCTTATAAATGTTGGTGCCACTTTTCAAAGAGTGATGGATATCGCTTTCCGTGGTCTTATCAATCAATCTGTAGTAGTCTATCCATATGATGTTACTGTCTTCTCAAAAAATAAAGGAGATCATTTATCTCATCTAAGATATGTTCTACAATGATGTCGTAAGTACGGCATCTCTTTAAATACCAAAAAATCTGTCTTTGCAGTAGAACAAGGCAAGCTGCTCAGATTCATTATATCCAATGAAGGGATGGTCATTGACCCTGAAAGGACTCAAGTCATTTCAAAACTGCCCCTCCCCCCTCTTCCAAAAACTCCATGCAATCTTTCTTAGGTCAGATTAAGTTTGTTAGAAGGTTTGTCCCCATTTTTTCAGAAATGGTTAGACTATTATAGAACTTAATAAAAAAGGATGTACAATACCACTAGGGACCTCTAGAAAATCAAGTTTTTGACTCAATCAAAAAATCCATAGTAGAAGCTCCTTCCTTAATGAGCCCTGACTTTTCACGAGATTTCACTCTCTACACGTTTGCCTCTAATCAGTCTTATGCCACTGTGCTAACCCAAAAGAATGTTGAAAACAACGAAGTTCCTGTTGTATTTATGAGCTCGGCCTTTAAGGGAGTGGAACTTAATTACCCAGCAGTAGATCAACAGGCTTATGTTGTTTTTAAAGAATTAAAACACTTTCGATCTTATCTATATAAATCTAGGACGAAAATCATTGTCCCTTACCACGCTGTCAGAAATTTGTTAGTACAGAAAGAACTGGGTGAAAAAAGGGCAAACTGGGTCACATCCTTACAATAATATGACCTCGAAATCACCCCAGCACAAATTGTTAGAGGCCAAGGTTTATGTAAACTAGTCGTTGATTCGATTGTAGAACAGCAGAATAATACTGATATGTTAATTCAAGATCAGCATAATCAAAATCAAATATGTTGTGTACAAAATCCTACTAGTCCTTGGTATGATGACATCAAAATTTATCTAATTCATGAATCGTCTCCCCGTCACCTTGATCCAAAAAAGAGGACAGCATTGAGATTAAAATCTGCTTCTTTTCAGCTGGTGAATAGTGTATTGTTTTGCCAAAATTTCGATGGAATACTTATGCGTTGTCTAGAAAAAGATGAAGCGGATAAAGTCTTATTGGAATTACGTGCAGGGGAAGCCGACGAGCATTTTGGTGGAGACACCACTGCTCACAAAGTATTAAGGTCAGGGTATTATTGGCCTACTATTTTCAAAGATGCCCATGCGTTATGCTGCAAGTGTGTAATCTGTCAAAAGGCTTCTGGATGAGTACAGAAGTCAGCATTCCCGCTACAACCTGTCTCGGTAGATTCCCCTTTTCAACAATGGGGCCTTAACATTATAGGCCCAATTAACCCCACCTCCTCGCAACAGCATAAATACATCATAACAACGATAGACTATTTCACCAGATGGTCCGAGGCTGCACCATTAAAAGTGGTAAACACCAAACAGGTAATATCTTTCCTGAATTCGAACATAATCACTCGTTTCGGTATTCCTGAATGCCTAGTGTTCGATAATGATTCCTATTTTTCGTCTCTCGAAATGAGTGCCTTTTCTCTAGAAAAAGGAATAAAATTAAAGTATTATGCCAGCTATTACCCCCAAGGCAATGGTTTGGTGGAATCAACCAATAAAAACCTGCTCAAGATCACCAAGAGAACGGTCTCCGAAAATCACAAAAATTGGCATAATGCACTATTTAATGCAATCTAGGCTGATAGGGTAACACCAAAAATTGTTGTTGGTAATTCCCCATTTTTTCTTATTTACGGTAGGGAAGCAATTCTTCCACCGCATGTTCTTCTTCCATCTCTATAGTTATCGCAAAAGGTTCAATAAGAAGATTGTCCTCCTTTGGAAATTCGGATTAATGCTTTGCTGAAGTTAGAGGAAGTAAGGGCTCAAGCAAAACAAAAACTGGATCAACATCAACTTATTGTCAAAAGCTGGTTTGATTCCAATTCTGTCTCAGACACAAATTTTGAGGTAGGTGATCTTTTCCTTAAGTGGACAAACCTCATCAGGGGAAAGGCGGACATACTAAGTTCCAAAACCTGTGGTTGGAACCATTCTTAATTGCTGAAAAACTAGGTCCCAGTTCTTTCCACCTACAGAATTTAGAGAGACAGCCAGACACCTTCTCGGTGAATGGCCAAGCTCTCAAAAGGTATTTTACCTGACAACTCTCCGATATACCTTTTGTACATATTTTTCTGTTTTGGATTTCTTCGCTTTCCGTTTTTCTTTGTTGGTTTGTTTTTATTTTTGTTTATTGTTCCTTTTGAGCCAAACATGCCTGTATTATAGTCTAGCTTAGAAAAACAGAACAGAGTGCTTCATCTCGAAATAACTGTCAAAGGGTTGTCGGAGCATCAATTGTTGTCTTTCTCTGAAATTGTAGGCTAGTTTAAGATGATATTTTGTTTGAAAGTCGATTTCTCGGTTTCGATTTGCACTTGAAAGTATTCACGATTATCCTTAAAAAAATCTTTACGTTGTCCCTTCTTTTTAAGAAAGCAACTCAACGATGTCTCCCTACCCTCGAAAATTAGTTTTATTAATGAACTAATTTTTATATCTTGATGAAGGTTAGAAAGAAAAATTTAAAGGCCTGTGAAATATTAAGTTGTGTTAAAAAACTGGAATTTTCAGCGTCACCCCGCTCTGTTGAATATCTTTAAAACTATATCAGAATGTGAATAATTTCTCAGAGAGCTGTGGGAAGTGTTTGTAAACCCATCGGGACACTGAACAGGTCTGTTGGCAGTAGGTAAATGCATGCATGATGCCAAGACAACTTTGTCAGGGTACTGAACAGGCCCGCTGGCAGTGAAGCAATGTCAGGTAAAAGAAAACTCTTGGGTATGAATCTTGTTTTTGGTCATAAGCGTCCTACGTTCTGATTTCAAAATTTCTTGGACAGGATACTGACGTCAAAGTGGGTTAATTGACATCCTTGTCGAGGCTATGAATGCCTGCTAGCAGCAGTGGCCCTGTCAATAGTATTGGAGACATTAACTTAAACGTCGTGGCTTTCTTTTGTGAAGTTTTTCACCGGATTTCGTTCTTTTCAAATGAAAGATATCTTAAACTGGACTACGTCATGATTATTAAAGATGTTCAAATAACCTTTCAGTTGTTATTCGATTTGAAATCTTTCATATTTCTCTAACCTGAACTCGTCCGTACTACAGAGATAACTGCTTCTCCCAGCATGTCGCCATTGTTGGCAGCCCAACATATTTTTAATTTTTTATATCAATTAAATTATCTATGTAGCTACCTAACTGGGCTCATACATTTTTCTTTTCTTCATAAGCAATTTTCGCCATGACAATTGTAAGTTTTTGGTTTTCCCTATTGTTGTTTTTCATGCTTCGTTCATGAATGAAAGCATGAAAACAAAGCATAAAAAGACTTACGACTGTTTTACCATTCTATTTGAAAAATTTACAAAAGGCAAAATGTCTCTATAGTTTATTAACGAAGCCTTGTTCCTTGCTATGAAGACTATTCTCTTTGTTTTGATTCCTTGAATGCCAAACATGCTTGGGGATTCTAAATTATATCAACAGGGGATTTTTTTCTTTTTGATTTGAGCATTGATATGGTTTTTTGTGTGATTCTTGGTCTTATGTTTTCTCATTACTAGGATTTGATTTACAAGTTTCACTCTACCAAACCTTATGATCGAACCCACTATGTTGCGCACGTATTTCCTTTTTAATGCTCTGGTTGTGGCTTGAACTTTATGGAAGGTGGCAATACGATTACAGTGAGATCATCATTTCAAGACTTGGTCTTGGGCTCTACAACACCCCTTGCACTCATTTCAAATGAATGCTTGTCTTTTTATTATGTATTTTCTCCCCATACGCTATAGACTGTTGGTGTTTCTCGTGCTCGGGGTATGGCTCTGCTCTGTTCTCACAAACCCTCCCTACACATTGTGTTTGATTGATTGCCCGTTGATTTAATATGGCTCCTGTTGTTAGAGTCGAACCTAATGGCATTCAAACTTTTCTCTTATATGGCGATGCCAGAGAGGATCTTGAGAGTAATAGTTGGCTCGTTTTCCTTAGAAAATTCTAGGGTTTCAATATACAAACTGCTCAGGAATTCGCTCTTTCCTTCGATGGGTGTAGAGCTAAAGTGGGTGATGTTCAACTCGAGGTTACAAAGGATTTCTTGAGCCAAGCTACAGGACTCCCTGCAAGCGATCAAAGGTGGTTCAAAAATGAAAAGGTGGAAGAGGTTCCTTGAAGTCTTCTCTTTACATCTCGGAAGATAAAAGGATGTGACAAAGGTATGCCCATCTCCTTACTGAAAGCTCAATGGCACGGTCTGCTTGTTATGTTGAAACAGTTTGCCACCTGTGAAGGACATTTTGGTCTTGTGTTTCTTTATCATCTGCGTCTGCTCATGATTTTCATGGGGTTTCCTTTAAACATGCCTTATTATTTATTAAGGATCCTTTACAAAATGGGCAAAAGGTATAGAAACCAACGATCAGACTCGAGCCTCTTCCATCACGGCTTAATAAAAAATTTACTTGCACATCAATTAGAGTTGTAGAATGATAATTGGGATTCGTTTTTAATCAGAAATGGTTTCTCTAACCCTAATGTTGAAGAGATCGACAAGTCTGTGATTAAGAAACCTTAATTTACCCTATAGCACCCTTTCACCTTGATCAGAATCTGGACCAGAGGTCAAAATTTAGCTCAAAAATCAAAGTTCTTAGAATTGCCTCAAAACGAACAGGTGCATAGCCCTCATCGTCATGAACCCAACGCAACTCATTTGGGTTCAAATCGTCAAACAGGCAAAAAAATGGTGCTGACTGTAAAGTTTGTACAGTCCGTACAGATGTTGACATGGCAGAGGTCGTACGATGATGTGGCACGTCCATACGTTGAGGTGGAATTTGGTGATATGGCATTCATTGATTGGCATATTTTGGACGAATCCTTTTGTGACACGTGGTATCATTTTCGCAGATGGTATGGTGCCACATGGCCCAGGCATGGGCTACCACGTGGCACCCTGTTATTGGTTTGGTTGTTTAAACTATTATGGATTCTGTGGGGATCGAACCCTGACCTCCCCCAACGTGAAGCTTTGACAAAGTCCACCTTGCCAAGGTGCCATACTTTTTTACTTGTAATATGTATGGTTTTAAATTTATTTAAATTTGAATTGTTTTGGAATGGGGGCGCGGTCCAGGCTGGGGCTTAGCCCCAGCCCCCGGTCGCACACATGTTTACCATATGACCCTTTGTCACATAGAGAATGCGCACGGATTTGGTTTTTCAAACGGTTTCCCACCAACGTGCCTAGACACGTGTCGATCCCTCAAGGCATGCAAACGTAGCTCCTTTTTGTGCATTAAGATGAGGTCACATGGTGCCTCATATGCCCACGGTCTTGGCAGTTGGGGGATTTAGTTCCGTTAACCATCCTACAGTTCACCCATTTTTTTATTATGCGTCGGTGCTAGGTTTTAGCACGAAAATGAGCGTGTGTGCTAGGTTGGACACAGAGGTGCATTTTGGCGAACTAGAGACAGCAAGCTTGAAGGAGGAAAATGGCAGGAGGCCTATCTTCTTCATTTTTTGGCCAAATGAGGTGCCGAAAAAGCCCAGCTAGGGGTTTTTGGATGTTTTGAATCCATTGGCAGTGTTTTCAAATCCATTTGAAGACTTATTTTGTAGGTTTTTCACCATTGAAGTTTCAGAGAGCTCTAGGGAGCGTGAAGCCCTCATTGATGGAGGTCATGCTCAGATGAGTACAAGTTTGTTTTATGTGACTGAATAGTCATTTTTGGATAATTGTTAAGATTTTAACACATTAGGATAGGTTTCAGAGGCATTTGACGGCTTTTATAGGTGTTTTTTCCACAAGGAAGCTCAGGGAATCTCAAGGCCACATGTAGAAGAGGTCATGCCCAGATGAGCCAAGATCTTTTTTCAGAGTTCTATTAGTCATTTTTGGGGTTTTTATGTATTCTGAACCCAATGGTACAGTTAGTATTTCCATTGGAGTTGAGAAGCAAATTGTAAAATAATCTTTGACAAACTAATCCCAAAGAGCCAAGTCCATTTATGGAGGCTCAAGGAGATGTAGCCCAGAGAGGGGTGAACTCCTTTATCATGTTGTTCTTATTGTGAGTGTTTGTTGGTTATTATATGTTGCAAGTTATTTTTGTTGTTGTATTTATGAAAACAACATATTTATTCTTACAAATACCTCACACATAAATATTTAAAAGAAGATGCATAAACTTGGCACATAAAACTTCTTGCATAACTAAGACATTGAGCAAGGTCCTGAAAAGTTTATTTGAATGGAATAGAGGGTGCTTGCATAGCATAACAAGTCAGCCCCCTATTTTCAGATTAGGTGGTATCAGAGCATAGTTTGTTTTTCTCATGTGATTGCCATTGATAGATAGAGTTTTAGTTGTTGGTATTTGTGCAAGTTTTGTGTGGAAGTTTTATATCTTGCAAGGATGGAGGAAGCTTAAAACATTGATAGTTCTCATACATATTCATTATCCAAGTTCTTTGACAAAGAGATGTTGAAGGATTTTGTAACCATGAGAGATATGGTACAAGAGTTGTGGGAAGATAGAGAAGAGAGCATTGCCCTTCAAGAGCAGTTGATGGCCATGAAGGAGGAGAAAGACCAGCTTCTTGAAAAGTTGCATGAGATGGAGACTCAACTCCATGAGGCAAAGGAAACC
>ML783148.1:158778-168994 GCA_009831015.1 Picea engelmannii | reverse complement strand
GGACATCGTCAACCTTGCAGTTTTTAGACCATTTTTGTCCCGTAACAGGCAAGCTAGTCGCCGAGCTGAGGAATTGTTCAGTGATTTCAAGCTGGACATCTCCAACTTTGGCTCGGCAGCCATCAAACGACAATGCAAATTGTTGAGCCACGGTGATATTGTAACCATCAAATTTCCTTATAAAAGCAAGCCACCCGAACTCTTTCAAGTCGTTAAACGCACCCTCAAACATCCGCAGGGCCTGGCACCCGTTGGGCTCTGCCCTTACGACAGGAGCCATGGAATCGGTACATGGTAGGGTTTGAGCTAAACAACAAAGCACAGAGTCAATGAACGATAGGGTTTTATAGTTTCATCGCTCGACGAGACCGGAATTAACTGCATGCGTGCGAAGGTGGTGGGATTACCACCGCCACGCATAGTATCAATGACCATGTACAGTGTTGTTACAATCATAATCACTTAACCATGCGTATCGGCCAGCAAATAGGTGAATCAACATATCAACGTGTCATTCATCCAAGTCGGAACCAACACCGTATGTGATAATCACGCTTCAAGTGTTTAAGTTTAATCAACATGAAATCCAATGATCAGTCATGTCAATTCAAACGTTTCAAACTGATGTTAATACATTCATGCCAATGCATAGTTCGAAACCATTGCTTGCTCCATGTGATTATCAAACCCACAAAACAATATATCAAGGGTTCAAACCATAAAATTGAAAATCCAAAAGATTGATTAAAGCGCTTTTCAAAACTCAAACTATTGCCACGTATATGAAGCCAAACTTATGATATTGCCAATGTGTTTTTAGCATAATCAAGGTATAAAAACATTACAACCAATGGCCATATGAAAATGATAAGTTAAGAGTTCAAAACAACAAGAATCATGTCATATGTAAAAATCAAAATCAATTATAATCCTTATGACATCAAAACATAACTCATAACTTAATATTTATCAAAGAAATCAAGTTGCGCAATTAAAGTGAATGGATATAGTTTGAAGAAACTTTTTGCAACGATGTGATAAACCAATGGTCAGGTGTTCTTCAGTTAAATCAATAAAAATGACGACAGTCAGATCAACGAAGGAGGTGTTTTCACACTTTCAGTTGTGAAAACTGTAGCGAAACCAAAATGCGATCGTCGCAAAAAATGAAACAAATGTCTAGAAGCACAATGCGACGATGACTTGTCGTTTCGAAGACAAGGGGTGTAGGCAGCTTTTTTGGGAAAAATAAAAAATGTAATTGGCTGCCAACAAGGCTGCAACAGCAATAGTGAATTCTAAGATCGTCTGATACGATTTGATTTACAGTGAGAAGTATGATTCCTTTTATCTTAAAATAGGGTTATTTACTAAATAAATTAGATGGTTTTATTCATTCACTAAATTGGATTTCATTTACTAAAATAACTAGCTACAGAATTAGTAAGCTCTGTAGCCAGTTATGTTAATTTGAAATTTGCAAATTAATGGTTAAATATGTATCTAAATCTTTTTATTTTTCCTTTTCTTTTCTGGATATTTAGGAGTTCATGGTTACCAATTGAGCTGAAGCATCTTTGAGACTTGCTAGCCATGTCTTTGATACATTTTTGTATAAACAGAAATAAACTTTTGTTAGCTTTAGAGGATTTAGTATGATCTGGGTGGTTATATCCCCCTTTTATTTTTGTAATCAATATTTGATCTCAGAAGAGGAAATAGTTACCTTTATGAAGGCTTTAAAAACCCATTATTTTTGTAATCATATCATCTCAGCCTAGGGCTAGTTGTGTACAGCTTATACTCGAATTTGGACATAACATATGTTTACATTTCTTCTTTAGCTATTTGTGAATATTGTTCTTGTCTATGATTTGTTTATCTTGATAATTTGATGATTGTCGATAGCTTTCGTCTTCACAAATTATTATGTCGTCAAGATAATTTTTTCATACAGTTCAAAATTTTATGCTTCAGTTATATGAAAATAGTGAATGATCATTCAATTCGAATGATAAGGTTTATCTTAATTTTGTTGAGTGATTAAAAGCGGTTCATTACTGTCGGATTTATCTTATGTGTAATTACTTTCAGTCTTATATAGCACAATGATTATTTTGTGTCCTATTGTTTTATCATTTAAATATAGCAATCAATATATTGTTTGGCATTTATTCCAAACAGCGTGAAATTACACCGCAGATTTATCTCGTGCACATATTCAATGGACGATTCATGATCATACGGACGTCAGATGCATACTCTTCAAGTGATTAATAGGTTAGTATGTTCCTATTATTTGCTTGTTTAATATACAAACTCTTAAATATGGTTTGGTTTTCATTGTTTACATATTTTGTTTCAATAGTAGCTTGATTTTGATTTTACAGATGCAATAGAGATAAAAACAAACCAAAAAGAAATAGTGCTTTTTTTTTCTTTCTTTATCTACTTTCATCAAAAGAGCTATTTTTACATTGATTTTAGTGAGTTCAGATTAAAACTCATAAATTGTATAACATGTATATGAATTAGACAAATAGTTCTGTGTGTAAATATTATTTAAAATAAGTTGTATATTTATGTGTGCATATATATAATAGTGATTAGTAATTAGTGAGTTATTTTGTTTATTTTATTTATTTATTTGTTTCTTTTAGGACTTTAGATTGGCCAACGAAGCCATTAAACCCGTCAGAGTGAGTCAATCCAAACGACTTGGGTTAATTAGACAACCCCGGACCAGACTCGCTCTTCCAGTTGACGAGCGGCCAATTTTGCCCGTCAACACCTTCCTTGGTTCTTGTTGTCACCTATTGATTTCCCTGAATTTGCCTTTGGCTATGTAGAGCCTTTAGGCCTAATCTCGTTGATCACATGGGAACAATCGTCCCTCAAATGCATCTAAGAAGACACGGATTTGTCAGAGCCATTGGAGGATGAGGAAGAGGCAGCAGTGGATTTTCCTTTATCAAGGGCATGGTGAGCCTCAGTTTTCAATCTCTTTCTAGCATGGGAGGATTTCACTGGCGAGTGGTCAGGGGAAGCTTGGGAAATGGGGTTAATAGGCGGAGGAGCAGGCAAGGACAAATTGGGCCAGCCAGGATGTTGGGAGACTGTCGGGTGGACAATCTCCTGCCATCGATCACTTTCAAGGACCTTGGGTTGTAGCGAGACATGAGGAGATACAGGGATACCGGGGGCTTGCGGTCCTTGGAAAGGATGCCTTTCAGGCCAAGGTTGGACTATTCCCTGCCCAATCCAATACAAGAATCTGGCATGAAACAATTGGTCAAGCTCTTGTGAATCAGCGTCAAAATGTATGGAGAACTTGGGCCTTATCGGGCCTCAGTTCCAATTATGTCTACCTTTGTTTCCTCATCCATGGATACCTCGACTGAAAAAAATCATCCTGCATGCGTGATCGATTAGAAAATAGTCTTTTAAATAACCATACATGAGAACTCTTAAAAATATGAAATAGATTTGGCTCAGCAATGTATCAGACTCATGCAATCCAATCCATACAAATTGTTTTACTGTTAATCAATAAGATGGGGGGTGAAAAAGGGTTATGGGATATGTGAGGGGTTTGTATTGAGTGAAAATATGATATAATGAGGGGGGGAAATACATGTTCATTGCTCAATGACAACAACAATCAACTGAAAATCAAACCAATAAAACATCATTGTAATCCACATAAGACACTGCCACTTTCAACTGCCTTAGCACCGAAATTCTCTTGACTATAATCAATCTCATAACAGGGAGTGAATAATGAAATGGGAAGGTGATGGGATTCATAATTAGCAGAAAATGAAATCATGGAAGGGAAGAAAGATGATTATTGTTCATGAAATTAACTAAATGATCCACAAAACATTATGCGAAAAGAGATGTATCAACCATCAATCATTTTGACCAAATAACAATTTTTGTGCATTTATCTAGTTCTCTATTCATAATCAAATATCCAACACAGTGTCACCACAAGACAGTATGTACTCCACACAATTTGTAAGGGGTTATGTTTCTTTCATTTACATTCTTTGTATTTTATAACAATTTTTTAGCAGTACCCATTTCCAATCTATAAACCATCAAAATCAACCACTATCCATACATTAATTCAATCAACAAATATACTCCAATTCATATTTCCAAAAATAACAATGAATTCACAGTATCACTGCCATCGGGTATGTCATTTTGAATGCAATGACATTCGTTAAATAAATATAGGCAATCACCCAATAATCAAGATCAAATTTCCAAAACCCGAATTGACATTTAAACAGACAACATCCACCATTCCAACACAAGATATGCACCGAATAATTCAATCATGCAAGTGTAAATCCATCACTGTGCAAGCCCAATATAATGTGACTGTAAAAATCTAGGCCACCTATCCAACCAATGAGGTATCAACAACAAGCATGTCTCAACAAATTATCGGGCTACAACAAAACATGCTTAAAACCTTGTGGATATCCCTGAGTTTGAAAAACCAAACCATCTATGGTATACACAGTGCACAGTCAAAAAAACACCACGATGCAACATTTCCACTTAACAAAACAAACACACAGTCACAGTAATAACTCAACCCATCATGTTGAGTCATCGATTTAATGCAATGTTGTTTCGATTTAGTCACTGTAATCGACTATGTTGTGCAAACTTGGGCTTATACAATCGAACAAACATAAGGATGCAATGATATATTCTCTACAGTCATTCAGCCCCAAAGAAAAACATAGTTACCATGCCCATTATTTCTTTTTACAAAAACACCATACACACAATGTGACATGCGTGAGCAACATCAAGAATTTGTACCAATGCTAGCTAATCATCCAAATAATCATTAGTGCAAATACCACTGATTATGTGTCAACCATCAATTCACCATTGTCGTAAAAAATCAATCAACATAACAAGTTGTGGCAACTACGCATAACCCCGCATCCAATCAAATCGGGGTAGAGGCCTTCTCCATTAACAATACTGAGTTATTAACATAAGGGGGGTAACTGTGTGCTTTGAAAGTGCAATTGGCAATGTAGGATTTACCACTATTATAAAAAAGTCAGTGACTATATACCAACCAACACAATTATCACATGAGCAACTGGTCAAGCCTCTATTTGAACTAGTCGACAATTATACAACCATCCAACAATAACCAAGTAGTAAACCCAAGGTACCAGGTTGGTCTTCTCTATCAATGTTCATATAGGAGGGCTAAGGTTTTTTCTGTAGCCAACACAGGGAGAGCAAAGCCACACTTATAACGGTGAAAACCGAGGCCAATGGTGTAAACCCGAGGCCAATGGTGTAAACACAAAAAGACTCATTTGTGGATAGGTAACAAATCCATGATAGAGGGCCACAACAGAAGGTGAAGCTTTAATCCGACCTGGCAATGTTATTTAATGCATGCAGGGTATAACCCTCATGTTCTTCGAGTGAACAATCCCAGCACAGAGATGAAGTTAGGGTCGAGGAAGAACAAAAACCTCATTTCCTGACCCTAGTGTTGCAATCAACCAATGCCCAAGAAAAAAAAGCACAGTGATGCACAATGCCTTCAACCCTTAAACCCATAAAAGCCAAATATTGGATTTAGGGACAAAAGCATGAAGATAGCTATCCATCCAAGACCAAACAAAAACCCTCCAACTAAACCAGCAAGGATAATGGAGAGTTACCACCCACGATGACCAATAACTTCTATGAATTCAATATCATGGCAGGAAGAACCATTCATTTCAAGAACACAAATTTACCAGTTGCAATACTTAGGAAAACACAAACCAATACACCTGAGCCAGTAATCATTTCATAACTAGAGCAGAGTCACGAATGGCCAAAAAAAGAACATACATGTAATCGAATTCCTTAAACTGCAAGTTGGTCAAGCGATTCCTCTCTGCTAAGAATTTGGAGCATAACCACAGCAGCAAGATCAAACAATAGCCCGACTAGGGTGGAGGCTAATGGGAGGGGTAAAGGTGACATGCATTAAATGCACGTCGCCTACACCCACAATTCATTTACTCATCAGTACATGCCAACCAGCTCTTAATTAACACCATTAATTTAACTCTGCGTTGGAATCTACACATATTACTTGCTAAATAGTGGCACATTACCCCTTAATTGGGGAATATTACATTAGTAATGTTATTTTATTTATGTCGTCTTGGGTCTATTAGTTGTAATTGTACCTCCTAGCCTCCTATATATACCAAGGAGACATTTTCATTTGGAATCATCTTGTACTTGAACATTTATGTGATGTAAAAGGATGTTTCCCCCTCGAAGAGGCTTATTATCTGAAATTCTCTCTTCTTCAAGGCATTGAGTACTTATTATGAGGTTTTTCTATGCTATATTGATATTTGGTTCTTAACACTTCCTCTCCCAACCCCTTCATCCCATCCACCCTCTCTACCCCTCTTCTCCACCCTCCCCTAGCCCACAACATCCCCCATTCCCCTTCCCCCAATGCTCCATATCCCCTTTGTCTTGCCTCTCCCTCCCCCTTTCCTTCCTCATCCTATCCTCCATGCCCAACACTCCCTCTTGTCAAGAAAATTATATGTGACAATTTATGTTACACTTAATGTCAATGGGTTCATAAACTTAGAGGTGAAAAAACAGGAAATGTAGCATCAGAGGCTATTCTAACAACTAATGTCAACAAAATGTACTTGGAAATGAAAAAAAAAAAGATACTCGGAAGGAAATAAAATCACACTTCAATGCACAAACCATTCATCAAGGCATAAAGGAAATCAGGCAGAAAGGAATCTTAAACAACTTCACTATGTCCATATGATCTCTATTAAGAATGAACAAAATAACACAGTTCTACATGTTGTCGTGTCCATATCATTGATCTACACATGCACATGTATAATATATTTCTCATCTTCATTACCATTTAATGGTTATAAAATAAATTCAAACACTAACTAATGATCAAATTCAAAAGCAATGTAAACACAAAGTTTTACCTAAACTAGCATTCAAATCAATAAATGAGATGAGGCTACTCAAACCATCGTGTGTTTGGGATACTGATCTAAAGTGGAATTTACCAGCTTTAAGAGAAAACCCCCAAGACTCTCAATTAACCTAAGTCTCATGCACTCATACTCACAATTAACACATCAAGCATGATGGATCTAAGTGGTCCTGCTGCACTTTTGCATCTAGACAATTTGTCTACATGAAAAGTGGTGACTCTAACTAGATCTTATCACCAATATTGACACATTTGGTTGTGTGTGAAGAAGTTTCAAAGGTTATAATGATCTATCTGTTAAAATAAAATTATTACTAAGAACCAAAACAAATCTTTGTAAACCTATACTAACAAGGAAAGAAATGTAGTAATACAACAGCAAAATGTCTAAGCTCTAAAACCTTTCCCACTGAGAAGGAACCATAGATTTCATAATGTTATCCCTGGAGATCACACAAACTTTGAACTATGTCATTCATTCAAGAGAAAAACTTAAACCGTTCTTAAGTGGAAATCCTACAATTGACTCTGCAAACCATGTTTTTAATGCTACAAGATTAAATCAGATGAGGTAATAAACCAGGCTAGTAAAATACAAGACTATTATGCATCTCAAGTGGTATTGCACTCTTCATTTAAATATGTTGTCTTTGTACAAGTATAATCATGTCAAAGTCTTGTTTGTAATCTTCAACACATTTTTCCCAAAGAGTGGAAAGGGAGGAGCTTTTCACCATTGGGCAAGGTTCAATTCTCATGAGGGCTTTACCTGGAGCCATGGGGGCACCTTGAGGTAGTGGTTGAATGTGTAGCATGACCTATGCACACATAAGCGGATCGAATCTCACCCCCATGTCCTTCAAATTTTAAAGTCCTCGTGGTGTAGAGTATTATGTGAGGGAGTGCGTTGTTAAGACACTCTGTAAGTGAAGTCATTGGTTCGAAACCTCTGGGGACACCTCAAATCCATCCATGTTAAGGGTTGGTGCGGTTCAGGCTGAGTGAGATCCCCAGGTTATTTTGATAGGTTAGATGCCCCTAGGTCATGGCATTTCAGCCACAGGACTATCCCACAAGTCAGGGATATTTAGCTAACCAAAAAAAAAAAAAAATCTTCAACCCATTTGTTTGATCTCTTCCAAGATTTAAATAATTACTTATCCTTTTAAATTTGACCTCCCAACAAAACTCTAAACGCACTAGTTCATATTCAAGTGTTCATGCATTTTAATAGTGATTAATCAACTTTTGATGAGTTGGATAACTGTGATAAACTAGAATTCCTTGTATTGCATTCGACAATGAAAGAAACTCATCATTACAAAATGTCAAATCCAATTATGAATAAAATATTCATCCACTAAGAAACATAGTAGGTGAAACAAGCCACTTTTTTAGTTGTAATGTCAAAAATGTTATATGGGTTGAAAGAGTTTTCTCACATAGAACAAAACTTGGCCTGGAGATTACCAATCATCCAATTAAATGAGAATTCTCAAGCTTGAATATTACCTCACTAACTACTATTCAATTCTTAAATCAATTTCAATGATGCAAAGTGAACCTACTACAAAATGATGCAAAACAAAACTAAAATAAGATTAAAGATACAACTTATATCTACATCCATTGAATTAGTGGGCCTTTTCCAATCTTGGTAGCAAGATGAAAGAATTCACAGACTCACGAGAAAATGGAGATCATAAATCAGAATGGTATATTTTATTGAAACAGAGTATTGAAGGGCTACAACATATACATTAGTCCATATACAAATATGGATTCGATCCCTAGCCTAGTTAATTCACCTCTATCCCCCCTTGATGATTAAATATTTGTACATAAAATTGGATGGGAAGGATCATATCCAATCCCCCAAATTCAGATCAAATGAAATTTGTGCACTGTTTTTGGATTTTTTTTTCAAATTTGGGCATAATAGGAAATTTGGGTGAATTTATGCATTTTGGGCAGAGTAGTGTTGAATATTAGACCATATCTCCTAAATTGTTCCATATTTTGAAAACATTCCTAAATATTACTTAATTTTCCATATTGGGAACAAAAACCATGTTCTTGATTCTTCATATTCGACAAAACCCATGTTCTTGATTCTTCATATTCGACCTCATCTACACGAAAATCGAGGAAGAAGTTGATTGTCTAGAACTTTTGCTAATTTCGAGCTGAACTATTGTTTCTGAGCTAGAGGTCCACATGTGAGACCTGTGCACCTTTTTGAGTTGTGATAGAGTATTTCAACGCCGCTACAAAGAAAACCCATGTTCTCGATTTTTTCCCAGAGATGCATCAATAAGCTAATCTACAATGTCGGGTATTGGAACTACAGTGATGGTATAGGAATGTTGGTACAAGAATCATTCTTCATAAACTATCATCAGTAAAACCTTTGTAAAAATCCTCTTTAATCACTAAAAACATTAGAAACTATATGTATTAACCACAAGGATGTATTTAGGCTTAAATCAAGGTTTGATGATGAAAATGGTTATATATCATGGATGAAGTGCAAGAAAATGGCTTAGAATGATGGTTTTATTATGCGATAAATGTGGGGAAAATAGGGATCAATACCTCTCCCCTACCGATATACCCTTCACCTTATCTCACCTCCTCCCCCTTTTTACCTCTCACCCCACCCCCTCATGCCCACCTCTCCTAGTCTCACTTATCTACCTCTATTCACCCCCACAAATTAACTATTGAAAGCATCCTTTGACTCTAACTATGTATATAGCTACCACTGGTACTTGGAAATTATAACCTAACTACTGATGGCATTATCAATCATCTTCATCTATGTCTTTCCCCTCACCACTCTTTCTTGTATTCTTTATTTTTTCCTTTAGACCATCACCAGACTCTTAGAGCAGGGATAATGGAAAAAATTTCACTTTGGAAATCATAACCTACCTACTGATAGCATTCTCAATCCTCTCCATCTATTTTTTTTCCCTCGCCACTCTTTCTAGTATTATTTATTTCTCCCTTTAGACCATCATCAGACTCTTAGAGTGGGGATAATAGAAAACATTTCACCAGCTAAAGAACAAAGGGGGATAAAATTGAGATCCAATAATGGATTAAAATATAAAATAAATATTCCCCAAAATATGAGAATAAAGAACAAGATAATGAAACCAAGAAGAAATCACA
>ML783148.1:131173-158710 GCA_009831015.1 Picea engelmannii | reverse complement strand
CCATGTCTCTCTCTCTACCCCTACCTCTCTCTTTCTCGTGTTGGCTTACTCCCTCCCTCCCCTTCTCTCCCTCTCCCCCTCCTCTCTCTCTCTTGCATCTACCCCTCTCTAATCCATAAATGGTGGGCCTATGGCCTATCTATTTCATCAACACAGATGCTTCTATGAAAATAATTTTCTTCTTGGTCATGTTTTGGTTCAATGCCCTACTTATATTTCAATGCATTTTATTTTTACTTCCTACAATGAAGAAAGATGCTCAGTGGATAGATTTAGTCATCCATTAATGGAGAAAAACATATAGGGGATGAATTGTGTGACCAACAATGAATAAAAACACATATAGGATGAATTGGGTGACCAACAATGAAGAAAAATATCAAGTATGACTCATGGCCAAAGAACAAATTCCCAAACAGCAATAAAAATGTTTTGTAAGGTTTGTGGGAAAAGAACTAATTCCTAGAGAAATTTAAAGCATTTTTTTAAGGTTTGTGGGAAACGAAAAAATTCCCTACAAGTTATAATGTCTTGTGAGCGACCCTTGGACAAGGAAAAATCACCGTGCTAGCATAAAAATGTTGTGAACAGTGTGCAGGTACAAGAAATATTCCCCACAAATGTTAATTTGCAATGTACAGTTTGTGGGCGAGCAAAAATGACCAACATTACCAATTCGAGTTAGCAAGCAAATCAAGTCTCCCAACAATGAGGAAAATGGCATAGGCAATGAATTAGTAGAAAATATAACGCAATGTTTGACATAGTGTGTGTCTCGGGTCAGTTGGGTTTATCAACAATCCAAGTGAATATACAAGTAGCATTTTATACCAACAAACAAGCTATCAAGGAATCGATTCAAATGCTAATGGGTAGTAAAAATAAATATCACCATAATAGTTTAAGCAAGTAGAGAACTCAAACACACATCAAAACCAACATAATTATTATCTTGGGAACCCAACATTCAATGGTGATTTTTATTAATCTCAAGAGACAAATATAGAGGGGTGAGCTATACATAGACTCTATGTATTTTTTATCATTATCAATACCCAAATTGCATATTGCATGGCTCAAAAGCACCTTCTCTTGGTGTGGATAAGATTCTTGATTTCTTCATTCATTGAACTTCGACTAGGCTATCTTCTTCGAGCTTCCTTTTATGTTGTTGTTCTCCCCTATTTCTCCTTGCATCTCCCTTTGTTTCCCTCTAACTACAACCCTCATTTTTTGAATGGGATTCATTTGGAAGGCCAACCATCATAGTTTTTTGTTTCCACTTCCCATTTTGCCAAAAAGACAATAAAATTAAAAATAATTACTAGATTATAATAAATTTACAAAATATTTTGGGTGAGGATCCAATTTGGATCACATCTCCCCATTTGCAGTATTTTGGTCCCCAAAAGCTTCAACTCTTCAATTTTCTTCTTTGATCATCAAGAAGAATCCAACAAATATCCAAAAAAGGGTGCCTTTGTTGTAGGATAAAAGATAAGAGTTGAGTAGGGGATGCCTTTGGCATAACCTTGTTGTCCAAGTCATGGCTAGAAATGGCATTTACTGTTGCAATAGGTTGTTGGAAAACCACTTATCCTGGTCATAAATTTGAAAACAAATCTTCATTCCCCTTGACTCTCCACGATTTATTCTTGGCTATTTGGTTCTTGGGATGGAATTCAGAATGAATCCTCCAATATTTTTCCTCCCAATGTCCAGTCAATCTATAGTACTAGCAATAATTCTTTTGTGGGTTTCTTGGCCTTCTAGAGTGCCAACAATTTCTAACCTTATGACCCATTTTCTTGCAAAAAAATAAAACTATGCCATACCTTTTTGGTTTGTGATGATGTTTTCCATGTTGGTTGCTTGGTCCCTCAAGAATTGGATTGAATATGAATGGAAAAGTCATATTTTTTTCCCCCTTCCAAGCTTCTAAAATAAAATTTGATTGGCTTGTTGCACATGGATTTTTTTATAGTTCCTCTTGCCTTGATGAAATTGGTTTTAGCTTCACTTGTGTTGGATATTGAATCCTAGGACTCCATGCTTGGGCCTCTATTGAGCCACAGTGAGAATCAAAATCTCTTGGCCTTCCTTTCCTATCCCTTGGCCATCATATCCCATTTTCCTCATGATCTTGGAACCAATGCCTCTAGTGTGCTTCTCAGGGTCACCAAAGGTTTCTTGAGAAATTTTCTTAGAAGGTGAGTTTACCATGTTTTCCTCTATCATGGTACTAACTTCGAAAGTGGCAATGGAAGGGGCTTGCTTGGTCTCTTGAAAAAAATATTCTAGCTTCTTCAAGGCCTCTTCCTACACTTCCAAGTCCTTGTACATCTAAGATGTGACTATGGTGAACCTATAATATTTCCAATTATCTAGTTTAGTGAATTTCTCCCCCAACTACAAGAGATACACTTTACTCCTATCTAATTATGTGCTCATGGTGGTGAAGGAATCCTAGCACTTGAAAAGTTCATTTTCCATCTCATCTACTCTTTTCTTCCAATACCGACTTTCCTCTTGAATATTCCTATTGAAGCCTCCCAACTCTTCCAGCGTATCCCTATTCAAAGATTTTTCCATGGTAGTTGCTTCAAGGTCTTTGAAGAAACTTCTCTAATACCATCTTATCTATAAATAGTGGGTCTATGGCTTATTCATTTCATCGACATGAATGATTCTACGAAATGAATTTGCACATTGTTCCAGTTTCGGTTCAAAATTTTTCCTACTACATTCTTTATAGGATATGAGCACCAAAACACAAGGGGGGGGAGAAGAAATCATTGTCATACCATGGCCTTATCAAATTTATAGAATGTGAGACCCTGGGAAACTTGAAACACAAAGTATCATGGGTATACTTTTGTGGATATGGATAGATAAGACTTTTTAGAGGCACAAGAAGGTATGAAAGAACAACTCATTTAAGAAGAGCAGGTAAAGGAGAAAAAGAAGACTAGTAGTCCAAGACCTTCCAAACAAAAGAACAAAAAGAAAAATTTTAATATGGAAGCTACAGATGAGGAGGTGGTTGCAATGTTGATCAAGTTAATAACACCCCCAACAATTCCTCTAAACATAAAGGGGAATAAATCAACTTAGAAGATAGGAATTCATTCCTATAGAAGGAAGAGGACAATATAACAAGTCACTCCCAAAAAAAAGGGCAATACAAGGGAAATAAAAAAGAGGGAAATATAGAGGAGCTAGAGAAGCAGCTACAAAACCTATAGGAGAAGTTGCAAATTCTAAAAATGCAGGAAACAAACCATAGGACGAAGTTGATGTTGGAAAACCAATCACTGAAGAAGGAAATAGAAGAAACTAGGAAAGAGTTGGTTGCTAAGAAGGATAAAGTAGAGGTCATGGTAGCATCCTTAAGAAATATGGCTCAAATCTCTCAGGAGATGTTAAATTGCAAGCAGCTTGTGAAAGTGTACACATTGTTCCTTGAGGAATGGTGGTACAAATTTCATATAACCATCTTAGGAAAATAGGTTGGTTTCACTATTAATACCCCTAATACAATTTTTGAAGTGTACCAAGACAATGGCATAGAATATAGGGATAGACTATGTGAATTCTACTTACACATATGTTCTCTCTCTCACCCTTGCAAATGACGTCCCAATACATATGTATGGGATGTCCAATTAATTCCTTTGGCAACTTGGTTGATACATGAGGATATCAAATAAGTTGAACTAAAGAGATACATAGAAGAGGAGATCCATATTCGTCTATATATTAGGGTTAAGGTTTCCAATCCCAAGGATATATTATCCATCCATGACACCCTTTCTACATATGAGGATGTGGCCCAAATATGGAAAGAGAAACAAATATAATCAATTTCACACTTTGGAGACACCTTAATAATTTTAGAAGAAGAGGAAACCCAAGCCTTTCAAAGGAAATGGTAGTCCTTGCCTCATGGTATCCAAATTAGGGAGCCATACTCTCCCAATTCTCTCTAGGATATACTCTTTAAGACCCCTTTGTACAAGGAAACAATGAGGAAATGTCACACACTCAACCCCCTCAGTAGCCTTTTAAGGGATGGGGCCTAAATTTTCACTTTCCTACAGCTCCCTGAATCCTTCGAATAAATCTACCATCACCTTGTGCTCACCGAGAGCTCTCCAACGACTATAACCTTGTCTGAACTAGAGTTTTTGTTTAGAAGTTATGGTCCTCCAAAAACTTTTGGAACATCATTGGACAATGGCCATCCTCTTCACCATGTGGAATGCATGTGACATCACTCCCCCCGTACCATCTGACATGGCACTACCGTGATCTAGGTCGCCACCCCTAGTGGTGAAATAGTCATTGGTTGCGAGGAGTATCTCCCAGTCTTCACAGATATCGGACCTTCCACCCTTTGACATTCTTACGCAACTCTAAAAATTCCTAGGGAACCGAAGTCTCTCACCACTCCAATATCTATGGTGTAATTCTATCCACCCTTAGATCCAACAGTTGGGATCTATCCGCGCTTACCCATAGCCTAAAGTTGACAAGGGGATGGTGGGTCCCACCTTAACTCATGTCCCATACCACAATGCCATGTGGACCTGCCTAGTCACACCGCATTACCATGGCATACGTGGGCCCACCCAATCAGAGCTTGACACTTCAGTGAAGGATTTTTTGGCACTTCAGCATTCACCACACCCTCCTATATCCTCAACTCTCTCAGAGCCCTAGAGTCTCGAAATGTCGAAGTTCCAGACTCTCGAAGAGGGTCCCACACACACACTTAACTTAAGGTTTATCAAGGGGTTTCTTTAATCCCGCTGAGTAACTAATCTTTGGCCTTCGGGCCAAATCCTAGGTTACGTTCAACCATGAACTCCCAATGTCCTGGAATCCCTGAAGTTTCATGTCGTCGATCTAAGATCCTTTGGGATCATTTTCAACCACTCGATCAAGGATAGTGGAAGGATAGAATAAACATAAGTAATAACCAGTAGCAAAAGGTAGCCACTCCTTAGTGACCACTTCTATAGGTAACACTCTGGAAAGGATGAAAGGTTGGGAAATTGCAAGAGTCATAAAGTCACGGAGTCACGAACTCTCGTCAGTCATTCGGTCAAGTGACAATTTCAGGTAGCATCTTGACCATTGAACCCATAAGAGGACAAGGACGTGGATTGTTTCGTTGATATATGATCATGATCAATAATGAAATTAATACTCGTGGTCAAAATCTGGTAGGTGTTTAATGATAAGATGGATACCATGGTAATCGGTACGACACCACCAGTTTCCAGTCAAACCATCCAGTCACCGTTCCAATAGGTTTCCTTTGAAAAAAGTGGATGTTGTGAGGTTCTAACATCACAAAGTCTCGGACCTTTGAAGTCCCAATCCTAGAGGACTCAATGCCTTTTGGGCATGGCGAAGGGGTCTAATTTCTGATCATATAGGACTCAATGAGCCCTGAGAGCTACACTCTCGAATTCATATCCAATATTTGGTTAAGCCCACAAAATTGAGCATGTGGTCACTCGAAAGAATGAGTTGAAGGAAGAACCTTTTGCTTCTAGAACTTGGAATCTATAACATGGAAGGAAATCTAGATGGATTAACAAGTTCAAGACCATCCTGTAGAGTCCATCCCAACTCAAGATTTGTGGATTCGATACCTAGGTCAATCCATTGGGGACATTAGCACATATACAGTTTCCAACAGAGGCCAACTCTATGTCTATGCCAATTCCTTTTGAAACCCATTAATCTCAGGTCTCCTTTCCTAAATGTGACTAAATAGGAAGTCATTGACAGAATATGATATTTAATGTCTACTTCAAACTTTCCAGAATGTTAGGCCATCAGATCCATAAATTCTACCATTCAACAAGATAAATAATCATACCATCATCTAGCTCAAGGAATTACTCATTACAACAAAATAGTCAAGGTAAAATAAAAATCAGAGTCACACTTATCTAAAACTTTGGAATTTGGTTAGCAACTGCTAAAAGGGGTTCTATTTTCCACCAAACCATAGGCACAGTCGTTCTTGGAGAATTCCTAAATTGGACACCCCCTACCTAGATCATGATTCCATGAGAGGGATTCTTATTGATCTTAGCAACAACAAGGGACAAAGGTTACTCTCCTTTTCCCACAGAAACATGGAAATCCAATTTTCTATCCACCAAGAAAGGGGGTTTGTTGTGATTTCTCACTCAATCATTGCCACTTCGTTTATCATCTTTATTAGAAAACATTGTCCAAGAACTCATGTAACTATAAAAATTTATTCACAGTTTTCTTCTTCAAAACCAGAGAGCCTTGCGCTCTCTTCTTCTTCTCTATTGGTCCTTCTGACCATTTGTGTGTCTTCTCTCTCTACTTATTCCCTCTTCCCACGAGTTTTCCTCTCTTTTCTTTCCTTTCCCAGCAATATTTCTTGGTCAAGTCAGGAAGTTCCAGATGGTACTCTGCCCATCTCCCTCATTGAATATTGAGGGAATACTTCCCAACTACCAGCCTGACTAGTAATTAAGTTTTTCTAGGCCAGAATATTGTTATGTAGTTGTGCATTTAGATCCAATAGGGTACCAACCTGGCAGAGTTCAACTCACCATTATTGATTCCCCTACCTTCCCTTATCATGCATCATGATCTATCTAGCAACCCTCTTTCAGCATTCATGCCACTAATTTCCTTTCATTTAATAACAAAATATATACATTAATTTCTATGGAAGGGTTCAGTGTCTGTCCAACCTTGATATGGGAATATTTCTATAGTTTTGTTCACAGTAGTAATTATATTTACAATTTGGGGGAAACAGGGGTGTTGCAATCCCCTCCCCCTTAAAAAGGAACATTGCCCCAATGTTCTACCTGTCGTTGTGGTTTTTATTTACAGTAGTGAACAAAAATGGGTATGATTTTTTAATGGAATCCTCCAATTCCCATGTGGCTTCATCTGGGCCAAAGTGTTTCCACTGCACCTTGACCTGGGAAACAATTTTGTTTCTAAGGGGGATCTCCTTCCTGTCTAGTATGCATTATGGTTCTGGAAGGAAGTATCCCTCTAGTTCCACCTGGATCACATACCAATCAATTATATGATTAGAGTCATGCATATATTTCTTCAATAATGAAACATGGAAAACATTATGTTCTTTCATTGTGGGAGGAAGTGCTAGTCTATATGTTACAAGTCCAACTCTGTCCATAATTTCAAAAGGTCCAAAAAATCAAGGTGTCATCTTGGCATGAGTTCCCATTCTCAAGGAACTTCTTCTTGGTCTTATTCAAAGGTACACATGATCCCCTACTTTGAACTCCCTAGGAGTCCTATTTTTTTCTGCATAGCTCTTCTTCTTGTCCTGAGCTATCTTCAGATTCTGTTTTATTTGAATTATTTGTTGTTCCATTTCTTTTAATAGTTTTGGTCCAAGGGTTATTTTGTCTATTGGGTTATTCCAGCTGATTGGAATGTTACATTATCTACCATAGAGAGCCTCAAAATGGATCATCTTCAATGACTCCTGATAGCCATTGTTATAAGCAAATTATACAAGTGGTAGGTAGTCTTCCCACTTCCTAGGTTGATGCATAACATGCATTCTCAACATTTCCTCTAATACTCTATTTACCCTATCTGATTTTCCATCAGCTTGAGGGTGATAGGTTGTACTGAATATAAATTTAGTTTCAAAAAAAACAAACAGATATTTCCAAAAATTTGAATTAAATTTGGTATATTTGTCCAATATAATTTCCCTAGGAATGTCATGTAGTCTAAATATTTATTTCATCAAGACATTGGAAATATATATTTCCTTACAAGTTGATTTTACAAGGATAAAGTGGGAAACCTTGATCAACTTATTCACAACTACCATAATGGAATCACTCTTCTTGGTTGATTTAGGTAATTCGGTGATAAAATTCATGGAGATGATTTCCCATTTCCACTCTGGAATTGGTAGGGAATGCAATAGTCTTGTTGGATGTCAATGCTCCACCTTAACTTGCTGACATTCTAAGAATTTATCCAAGTTGTCATTTATGTCCTTCTTCATTCTCGGGCAATAAAATAGTTTCCTGGTGGTGGTGATCATTTTCTGATAACCAAGATGATCAGTATATGGTCTTTATGTAGTTCATCCATTATGAACCTCTTAAAGTCATCATAGTATGGGATATACAACCTACCTTTTAAGTTAGTAGGACGTCATTCAACATTTGATAGCCCTCATACTTCAACCCTGTGAGCTCTTTCTCTAGGCACACTTTCATAGTTTTTAAGAACTCATCCACTTCTTATGCATTTGTTACTCTCTCCTTGACATCTAACTCACAGGTACTCACAGTTACCACGTGAATCATTTTCATACTTATACTGAGGTAATCAACCACTCTATTTTCCTTTCCCTTAATATGTTTTATTTCAAAATCAAACTCACTAACGAGAGACATCCACCTAGCTTTCCTAGCATTGAGTTTGGGCTGGTCAAACAAGTATCTCAACCCATTGTGGTTTGTCATCAGCACAAATATTTTGCCTAGGAGGCAATGCCTCCACATTTTTAAAGCATGTACTATGGAAGCCAATTCCAAGTCATGTGACACATAATTGATTTCATTTTCATTTAATTTTTTGGATTCATAACAAATTACATGCCCTTCTTTCATGAGGACTCCTTTGAGTCCTTCTTTGTTGGCATATGTACACACAAAGAAATCCTTGTTTGGGTGTGCAGTTTTCATCATTGGTGCATTGTTTAAAAGGTGTTTTAGTTGGTGAAAAATCTCCTCAGACTCTACTGTCCACGTGAATTTAAATCCCTTTTTTCTATAGGGAGGTGACTAGACACCTAATATTGGAAAACCCCTTTATGAACTGATCTAGATCTCAGAGGATGATATCTGGATGGCTTGAATGTTGAGAGAGGAGAAGCTTATACATGCCAATCTTGCATGAAAAGAATCATGGAAAAAAACATGTAAATGAAGTGCTCGGTAGGTGAGGCTCAAATAGGAGCCTCACCTCTAAAACTAATTACTAGTAAATCACTCAGAGCTAATTAATCTCACAATGAACAATATAAAATATGAGAGAATCCAAAATAAGCAACTTGATATTACGAGAAGGCTTTCTAGGCCTTTATATAGCATTAAAAAATGGTCCATTGGACAAAGTCAAAAAGAGCTCATTAAATGAGTCTCTATTATTAGTATAATAGATCTAACCACCCAACTAACTAAGTAGTGGAAAATAAAACCCAATACAATAATGGAAAGAGCTCATTAATTGCAAGATACCAGATATAATAAATATGCAGAACAGAAATAAAATTCTAGAAATGACAGAATAACAGTAATATATCCAGCATAATCTCCACAGTAACACAGAAATGATATAAGAACAACAACAGAAATAGCACTTGATTCAGAAAGCAATGTTCACGGGCCTCTTTGAGGGGGAAACCTCCAGTCGAGCAGTGCTCTGTTACAATAATCTCCAAGCTAGGGTTTTCATACCCTCAACCCTTATTTATACTAAATATGTCTATCAAGAGAAGCATATAGAGGAAGATCCTTCTAGAAGTGGAAGCTTCTATTAGGTCTTCTTACATCTGCCTTATTCTATTTTATTGAAAATCCTTTTTAATATTGACCTTTATTACATCTGAATATATTGATCTACCTATGGGCGGGTTAGGACCCTAACATGTCCGCCCCCTTAAAAACAGCCTTGTCCTCAAGGCTTGAGATGTGGAAACTGATGTAGAATGGTAGATGGTTCCCAAGTGGCATCTACTAGAGTCGTATCTTTCCACTGGACTAGCACTTCCTTGATGGTTCTCTAACATAGGCGATGCTCACACTGGTCCAAAACTGCTTCTGGTTGTAGCCAAATGTATCCTTTTTCAGCTAACTCGGGCAGGTTGGTTTGAATTTGGCACCTAGTTCCAATCACCTTCTTTAAGCATGAAACATGAAAAAATGGATGTAGCTTTGACTGACTGGGCAGAGCTAACTGATATGCGACTTGTCCCACATGCTTGAGAACTGTATAAGGACCATTAAATTTGGGCGTTAGCTTCTGACAATGCTCGGCCTTGAGGGAAGTTTGCTTGTATGGTTGCAGTCGCATAAACACTTGATCCCCTTCTGCAAATTGACGTTCAGAGTGACCTTGAACTGCTTGTTGCTTCATGCGATTATGTGCCATGACCAAGTTCTCTTTAAGGGTATGAAGAATATCCTCTCAAACTGTAAGTGTTTGGTCAACCGCCTGGACCTTTGAGGTACCCGGTAAGTATGAGAGAACTGAAGGTGGCTTCTGTCCATATACCGCTTCAAAAGGAGTCATGCGAGTAGATGTATGGTAGGAAGTGTTGTACCACCATTTGGCTAGGGGAAGCCATTGAGCCCACTGATGTTGTTTTTCAGAGGCAAAACACCTCAAATATGTTTCCAAACACTTGTTGACAACTTCCATTTGACCATCAGTCTAGGGATGATAAGTTGTGCTGAGATGCAATTGGGTGCCCTATAGATTAAACAGTTCTTGCCAAAAATTGCTTGTGAAAGTTGGGTCACGATCAGAAATAATAGAGTGTGGCATACCATGAAGCTTGAAGACCTGGTCCATGAAAATTTGAGCCACCATGGATGCAGTAAATGGGTGTTGAAGAGCATAGAAATGAGAATACTTGGAAAGGCGATCCACAACCACCATTATGACTGATTTATTCCTTGATTTGGGTAAGTCGATAATAAAATCCATAGAGATATCCTTCCAAATAACAGGTGGAATCAGAAGCAGTTGTAGTGTGCCCGGAGATTTGACTGTTTCTCCCTTGTTGCGTTGACACACCTCACATTCAGCGATAAAATTACGAATGTCCTGTTTCATACCATCCCAGAAAAAAGAACGTTTGACTCTGTCATATGTTTTGGTGAACCCTGAGTGCCCCACTGTGGGTGTAGCATGAAGCTCAGAAAGTACCATGGATTTAAGATTTGATTGTTTACTTAAATACAAACGGCCTTTGTATCGAAGCTCATCATGGAGCCAAGAGTACCCTGGGGGAGCTAGAGCCTTGGTCTGCAATTTCTGGATCAGATGTGAACTTTTGGGATCTTGAAGCCATTCCTCGCGCACATCTTGGAGCCAATCGGGTACAATGAAGGAAAGAGAAAAAAGGGATCCTTCTTCTTCATCTTTTCAGGATAGTGCATCCACCACTACATTGTCTTTTCCCTTCTTGTAAATGATCTCATAGTCATAACCAAAGAGCTTAGTCACCCATTTTTGTTGCTCCTGGGAGGAAATGCATTGTTTCAGAAAGTACTTGAGGCTTTGATGGTCGGTCTTAATTTGGAAGCATTACCCCAAGAGATAAGGGTGCCATAGATCAACGGCATGCAAAATAGCCAACATTTCCTTTTCATAAATGGGTTTGCCCAGATTCCTTTTAGACAGTTGCTTGTTGGTGAAGGCCAAAGGTCGACCCTCTTGCATAAGGACAGCATTGATTCCTTTCCCTGAGGCATCACATTCCAACACAAAGGTATTTGTGAAATCAGAAAGGGCCAGAACTAGAGTGGTGCACACGGTCATCTTCAAGGTTTGAAAAGCTTGAGCCGTGGCTGGAGTCCAAGTGAAAGAGTTCTTTTTTAGGAGAGCAATGAGAGGTGTTGCAATCTTTCCGTAGTTCTTAACAAACTTGTGATAATACCCTGTTAAACCCAGAAATCCATGCAATCTTTTGAGAGTCTTTGGGTGCAGCCAGTCTTGCATAGCTTCAATCTTTTTCGGATCCACCCTAACGCCATCCTTGCCAACCAGCTGACCCAAGTATTCTACTTCTGAGGCACCAAAAGCACATTTAGACAGTTTCAGGAAAAGTTGGTGCTGGGAGGGGAGATGGAGAACTTGATCCACATGAGTAAGATGGTATGTCCAGGTTTTGTTATAGATGAGGATATCATCAAAGAAAACTAAGACAAAATGACAGAGAAAGGGATGGAATACATGATTCATGAGGCTTTGGAAGGTGGAGGGGGCACTACACAAGCCAAAGGGCATGACCAAAAAATCATAGTGGCCCTCATGAGTGTGAAAGGCCATCTTGGGAATGTCTGCCTCTTTCATACGTATCTGGTGATAGCTCGAGCGAAGATCAAGTTTAGTGAAGAATTGGGTGCCACTCAATTCATCCAGGAGGTCATCAATGACAGGAATGGGAAATTTGTCTTTAATGGTCAGTTTGTTGAGGGCACGGAAGTCAGGACACATTCTCCAAGAACTTTCTTTCTTCAGGACCATGACTACAGGAGAAGAGTAAGGGCTCATACTAGGGCGGATAACGCCTGCATTAAGGAGTTCCTGGACCATTTTCTCAATTTCATTTTTTTGTGAAAAGGGGTGGCAATATGGACGGATATTGGGAGGAAGGCTTCCATGTACAAGGGGAATGGAATGATCATGAACACCGTGGGAAGGAGAGAGTCCTTGGGGAGTGGAAAATACCATTTGATGTTTAGAAAGGAGAGCTTGAAGTTCATGCGGCACCGGGAGTGTCTCTGTTGCTTGTATGGCATGGAGTTGGGCAATGACACCAGAATGACATTTTTTGAGAAACTTTTCTATGCGATGGGAACTAATGACCTTAGGTGAACCAGCAGTGATGCCTTGGAATTTATATTGGTGGCCTTCTTGGTTGAATTGCATGGTTAATGCCTTAAAATCCATGAGAATGGGGCCCAAAGTTATTAGCCAGTCTGCACCCAACACAATGTCACAACCACCCATGTCGATAGCAAACATATGGGATTTTAGGTGGTAGTCACCGATTTGGAGATGCACATTTTCACAGCACCCTCCACATTTCATGGAACCACCATTGGCAATCATGATTTGGAAATTGTTGAGAGCATGGATGTAGCAATGAGTTTCTTGGGCAATGCGGCGATGAATAAAATTATGGGTGCTTCCACTATCAACCAGAATAATGACCTTCCGATGCTTGATGTAACCGATTAACTTGAGGGTTTGGGGAGCAGAAAATCCAGTGAGAGAATTGATGGAAATGATGGGTTCTACTTCGGGAGGGTCTGAGGGAGGGGTTATGTCAGTGATTTCAGGTGACTCGGACACAAGGGGAGTTTCAACATCCTCTTCCGAAATATCCTCAAAGATGGCCATAAAAATCTTTTGTTCCTTACATTTGTGGCCTGGGAAATATTTTTCATCACAATTATAACAAAGGCCTTTGAGTTGGCATTCAACCATTTCATCCTTGGTCAATTTTTGGATCTTTAATGGGGCGGAGGGAGTAGTGGGAGTGACGGGTTTAGAGCGAGGGATAAAGGAGGGTTTTCGGTTTTGAGATGATACAACCTGTTGTGCTTCTTTATCTCTTTTAGTATCCTCCACCCAAGTCGAGGGTCGAGCCATGAGGACATGGGCCCAAATATCCTCCTTGAGGCCATTGATAAAACACTCTCGAAAGAAAGCATCAGGCATGCCCTATGTTCGAAAAGCCAGGTGCTCAAAGGCAGCTATGAAGTCTTCTATTATTTCGAATTGTTTCAACTTTTTCAAATGACCCAAATGGTTGGTGTCCATGTCAAAGCATTCATAAAGCTCAGTCACAAATTAGTTCTGAGAAATATACCCTTGACGGGAAGTTTTTCTCCATTGCCACCATTGCCAACGTTCTTGATCTAAATGGACAACACCATACCGGAGGTTGGCCAAGTCATTTGTGATGCTGTATAAAGAGAAATAATGTTCCATTTGGGTTACTCAACCAGTGGGGTCCAAGCCATCAAATTTGGTCACATCCACCCATGGAAGGCGTAGGTCACATTGAAAGTGATGGTTCTGAAAGGTATGGGAATGGGAGGAATGTTCGCCTTCGGTCTTTGGAGGTGCTTCATAGAAATGGTCATCTGTAGGGATCTTCAGTTTGGTGCAAAGGGATGCAAAGAAAGATTCAAGTTGGGTGGTCAGTTCTTGTTTGACTTCCTCCATTGAGGATTGCATGGTTGTATTTATGGTTGTATTGATGGATGAATCGATGGAGGCAACAGTAGCACTGAGTTGTTTCACTTCTTTTTGGGTTTCAAGGAAACCAAATTGCAAGGTGTTGAAGCGAGTTTCTAGATCTTGGCTACAGGTATGGGCCATGAGGATGGGTGAACTGAAAAGGGGCGAGAAGGGTCAAAAATTTTTCCAAAAAATGATATGGATGAATGTGATAAGGGCGGAGAGATGAATCCAATGGAATAGGTCTCAAATAATGGTGAAAAAATTTCCAGACCTTTTTTTTTTTTCTTTGAACACCTGTGGAGTTATACTCCAGTCTGAAGAATACTACAGTGTCGAAATCCCCAAATGCTTAACCAGAAAGAAATGTGTATTTACTTGGCAACCTGAACACAGTTGCGCGGCAATATATCTAGTTTTTTTTAATTTGCTTATGTTTATGTCCCCCAAGGGTTAGGTATTTAAGGGTTCTACAGACAAGGGTTTGCCTTGTGCTATAGCTCTCTGATATACGTGCGAGGTCCAATAGTTACTTGGCAACCTGAACACAGTTGCGCGGCAATATATCTGGTTTTTTTTAATTTGCTTATGTTTATGTCCCCCAAGGGTTAGGTATTTAAGGGTTCTACAGACAAGGGTTTGCCTTGTGCTATATCTCTCTGATATACATGCGAGGTCCAATAGTAGTACTCGGCCCAATATCTCAGGGCACTAACTAAGGAGGATAGACCGTACCCTGAGCCATACTACCCAACTACCCAGGTACTAGAGAGTATCTTCCTGAGTGTTGTTCTCAGTGACACTATAGCAATCTGTCAGTCGATAGGTTTATCTAAAGAGGGCTTCAGAAAATCTAGGCCGATCCGTACATAGGTTTTGTCTAATGCACTACCACTTGAAGGGGTACCAACAGGGGTTACAAGGGTGGCCAACATATGTGCGCTTAAGAACCACTTGTATTTCCTGCGTGTATGAATCCCTCAACCGTGGGTTTATGCACGTAATGACAGATCTATGTGGCTTAAAGATGCCAGAATATGTATCTACCCTAAAAACAAATTCCCACAATTTCTACCAAGGAAAGTGCTCTGATACCACTTGCAAGATACCAGATATAATAAATATGCAGAATAGAAATAAAATGCTAGAAATGACAGAATAACAATAATATATCCAACATAATCTCCACAATAACACAGAAATGATACAAGAACAACAACAAAAATAGCACTTGATTCAGAAAGCAATGTTCACAGGCCTCTTCGAGGGGTCAACCTCCAGTCGAGTAGCGCTCTATTACAATAATCTCCAAGCTAGGGTTTTCATACCCTCGACCCTTATTTATACTAAATATGTCTATCAAGAGAAGCATCTAGAGGAATATCCTTCTAGAAGCGGAAGCTTCTATTAGGTCTTCTTACATTCGCCTTATTCTATTTTATTGAAAGGCATTATTAATATTGACCTTTATTACATCCGAATATATTGATCTACCTATGTGCAGGTTAGGACCCTAACATTAATTGACTCTTTATTATTATAATAATAGATCTAACTACCCAACTAATTAAGTAGTGGAAAATAAAACCCAATACAATAATGGAGAGGTAGGACTCTCTTTGACCCATATGGGCAACTTGTTAGCCCAATTAATTAATGAGGAGGTGGGCATATCCTTGATCCACATGGGTAATTTATTAGCTTTATAGATTTATGACTTTTGCATTCGAATTTAGACCATATACCCCCTAAAATTTGGATCATTCCTCCCCCCTTAGAAAATGATGGTCCCCATCATTTCACCCATGCTACAAAGAGAACCATGAGTACAATGTTCTAATTCCCAATGAAGGGAAGGTTTTTGTGTGGTTGAACCATAACTGTTTACATTAATAAAAATGGAAAAATCATGACTTTGGAGGCTTTGAATCTGTAGATTTTAACCTTGTACAATATTTTATTGCAAATATATTTTCAATGAAAGAACAGAAAAGATAAAATGGCAAATACACACATTACACGGAGATTTTTACCCTAGAAAACCAAATTGGGAAAACCAACATATTTTATATTCATAATACAATATACATATAGGAGCCAATGGCATCGAAAACCCTAACCCAATGACCTAGATTAGTCAACAACCCTAATTCCTTAACCGGAAATAGAAAACCATTGGAAAAAACCATGTGCCAAAAAAAACCCAACAATGGACACAAAAATATAGTTGACACAAAAAACGAGGAAAAAAAGTGACATGTTTCCCAAGGAAAAAAAAAATCTCGGGGGCGTTGCCCCCTAACGGCCCTGCACGCCCAGTGCAATGTATAAAACACTAGATCTAGTCATGCAAATAATATAACACATACCGAACATTCTCTCACTTGTTGTTTTGTTTGCATATAGGGGGTTACAAGGTTACATAGTCAACAATCCAAGGCAACAATGCCCATGGATCCTCTACACCAAGAGAAATTCTTAGTTCTCACATATTTTGTTTATGAATATGCAACATTCTTCAAATTGTCCACCTTCATTAGAAACACTTTCTTTTCTTCAACTATGTCTCTCACAAAGTGATATTGAATATCGATATGTTTTGTCTTTGAATGATAAGCTGGGTTCTTGGCCAAAAAAAATTGCACTCTAATTGCCACAAGCTATCCTTATAGCTTGTTGTACCAACCCAATACCTGAACAAAATATTTGTAACCATATTGATTCCTTACTTGCATGAGTGGTTGCCATGTATTCAGCTTTTGTAGTTGAAAGTGCCACTACATCCTGTCTTTTTCTCATCCAACTTATTTCTCCTCTAAATAGGTTAAACACCTACCCACTTGTAGATCTCCTATGATATAGATCTCCAGCTCAGTATGCATCCACAAATCCATGTATGTCCAACACTCTGTCCAATCCTGGTATTCCTTGGTAGCACAATCCATAACTAGCAGTGCCACGCAAATACCTAAAAACCCTTTTTACTGTTGTCCAATGCTCCTTCCCTAGTTTTGACATATACCTGCTCAAAACTCCCACTACATGTGCAATGTCCGATCTAGTATAGATCATTGCATACATAAAACTTCCAAATACACTCACATATGGAACACGACACATGTCCTCCTCCTCTTCATGTGTCTTGGGACACTAATCTGTGGATAACTTTACACCAACAGGATTAGGGACCTTGACTGGTTTACATTCCTACATATTAAACCTATGCAATATTGTCTCGACATATTTTCTCTGATTAAACCATAGCTTCCTATTTTTCCGATCTCTTTTAATTTTCATGCCATGAAATTTGAAGCACCGAAATCCTTCATGTCAAATTTAGAGGACAGCTAAGTTTTCACATCCTGGATAATCTTCTTGTTGTTTCCTATTAGCGACATGTCATCCACATACAAGACCAAATAAATCAAATGATCACCAATTAATTTAAAATACACACAATGATACTATTTTCTTCTTGTGAAGCCAAGTCCTAGCATATAAGTATCAAATTTTTTATACCACATCCTTGGTAATTGTTTTAAACCATACAAGGACGTTTTCATCTTTCATATGAGCTCCTTATTTCCCTTCATAGCAAATCCTTTCGGTTGCTTCATATAGATTTCTTCTTCCAGATCCCCATGTAGGATTGTTGTCTTCACATCCATCTGTTCTACATCAAAATCAAATGCAACAACAACATATAGCAAAAATATTATAAAAGTTAACTTGGCAACATGAGAAAAAATCTCACCAAAATCAATTCCCTGAACTTGGGAATAACCCTTTTCTACTAACCAAGCTTTGTATTTTTCCACTTTCCCTTCTGCATTCAGCTTCTTTTTAAATACCCATTTGCGTCCAATGGTATTTCTTCCAGTCAAAAACTCCACTAGATCCCAAGCTTCATTCTTATCCAAGGATGCCATTCTTCATCCATGGTCATTTTCCAGATATTTCCATCCTCTGAATCCATTGCCTCCTTGACAGTTCTAGGATCATCATCAGTAATATACAAAGAAAAATTTGAACAGAAATCAGATGGAGTATACCTTTCTGGTAGCCTTCTTTATCGAACCAATCTCCTCAATACTAGAGTATGAGGATCTTCTTCTTCTGATTCTTGTTCTTCTATAGAGTCTGATTCATTATCCTTTAAATCAAAATCTATTTTATTTGGTTCTTCCTTACTTGGTAGGAATTCATGTTTAACAACATCCTTCATTTCTCTAAATACCACATCTCGGCTATACACAACCTTCTTAGTTTTTGGGTTCCAAATCTTATAACCTTTGAGACCATATTTATACCCAATAAAGATACACTTTTCAGCCTTCTTATCTAGCTTAATCATGTTTTCCTTTGGAACATGAACATAGGCCTCAAACCAAATACCTTGAGATGTGTGAAAGAAGGTTTCTTACCAATTCATACCTCTTGTGGAGTCTTGTCGCCCAACACTAATGAGGGTGATCTGTTGACCAAGTAACATGCAGTACCCACTGCCTCTTCCCATAATTCTTTCCCTAACCTAGCACCACTAAGCATGCACCTTTCTTTTTCCATCAGTGTCATATTCATCCTTTCTGAAACTCCATTCTAATGAGGTGTACATGGATTAGTCTCCTTCCTTTCTTTACCGCACTTCTTATAGAATTCTTCAAATTCATTCCCGCAGAACTCTTCGCCATTATCTATCCTTGACACCTTAATTATTTTCTCTGTTTGATTCTCAACAAGATCCTTAAACTCTGTAAACCTATCAAAGACTTCAAATTTCTTCTTGAGGAAATATATCCAAGTATTCCTCGAGAATTCATCTATAAATGAGACATAGTACACAGATTTTCCTAATGATGGAACTGACACAGGTCCAAACACATCATTGTGAATTAGCTATAAAATTCCTTCTTCATCATTGCACCAAAGGGGAATCTTACCTAATTTTTCTTCCCATATACAAAATGTTCACATAAATCAAAATCTAGAGAGAAGTTAGACATACCTTCAACCATACATTTACCATATAGTAGTCAAAGACCCTTCTCGCCGATATGCCCCAGTCTTTGATGCCACAACATAACCTTTTCTCCAGAGACTATAGGAGTTATTTCTTCATAAACTACAATATTAGGAACAATGGAACTATTACACCCATCACTAATAGTGCTTACTTCCATCTTATACAAAGTTCCAAACCGAACTCCCTTCAGCAACACCATTGCTCCTCAAACCATCCTGCAGGTTTCCTTTTCAAATATTGTTTTTACCCCTGTGTTGTCCATTTCACTTACAAAAATCAAATTTCTGGCCAAACCTGGGATGTGCAGAGCACCATGTAGTGTTCTAATCCTTCCATCTATGAGCCTCAACTTGAATGTTCCTCTTCATGTGATTCTGGTTTTTGATTCATCACCTAGGAAAACATTACCTCCATCATCCCTTTCATATTCACAGAACCACTCCATGTGGGGAGTCATATGAAAGGATGCACCTGACTCAACCAACCATGTCTCATGATCTACATGTGTGCTTGAAGAAGCCAAGTACAGATACACTCCTTCTTCCTTGGAGGTCTTTTCTTTTGTAAAAGGAGATTCTTCAGATCCCTTCTTTTTCTCAATTTTGGATCTACACTGCTTCTTGTAGTGCCCTTGTTTTCCACATATCCAGCATGCCTTTACAAACTTTCTAAGAGATTTAGATATATCCTTAATTGGACAAAAGATCGATCTGTATGTTACAATCAGATCGTGGCGGGTATAGTTTAGTGGTACCATACATGTCTTCCAATTACATCTTCTAGATTGTCCACGCTAACGATCCATCCTTCTCCTCCGAAAGGAGATTTCAGTAAATAACCAAATATAGCACTTGGGTTAAGAGTCGGGTTCGTAATTTTTCTTACATATCCACCGTCGGGATAGATCTCCCAATTGAGAACTTAGATCTATTTCTTTCTTGGGAGTGTCCTCTTGCAAATAATGCATTTGTGCTCTATCCTTCCATGTTCTTTTGACTCATCTCCTCTGAAAAAAAGGATGAGACCACTTCATCAAACTTCAAGACAGTTGTATTAATACATATGGCCACAACCAGACTATCCCACTAGTCTTGTAAAGAGCACCGTAAATTCATACACTTATCTTGATCTAAAATTTGTATCTCAAAAGATACTAACTGACTTACCATAGTATTGAAGGCATTCAAATGCTCTGCCACTGAGTCTCCATCTCTCATCCTCAAGTTATACAACTTATTTCTTAGGAAATTTTTATTTACTAGGGACTTATATTGATACAACTTCCCCAACTTATCCCATAAATCTTTAGTTGTAGCTTTCTCTAACGCGATCAGTAATACTGAATCTAAGAGACACATTTGGATTGTGTTATTTGCCTTCTGATCCAAATTTTTCCAGTCATCTGTTGAAGTTACTGTAGGTCCAGTACTTGGATCCACCTCGATCCATTGATCTCTATCCACCAAAAGATCTTCCATCTTGAGCTTCCACAGCTCAATTCTCTTCCCATTAAACTTCTCTATCTCCATTTTCGAACTACTCGCCACTTATTTTCACCTAAAAAATCAAAACCACAGATCACCCACTATAACAAGGCTTATCACAGTCCCAATCCAAACCCTTGACCACAAAGGCATCCCTCTTAAACCAACAAAGATCTGATACCAAATGTAGATTTTAACCTTGTACAATATTTTATTGCAAATATATTTTTAATAAAAGAAAAAATATATATACAATGACAAATACACACATTACACAAAGATTTTTCCCCTGGAAACCCAAACCGGGAAAACCAACATATTTTATATTCATTCATAGAGATACATTTTTAATAATACAATATACATAGGATCCAGTGGCATCCAAAACCCTAACTCAATGACCTGGATTAGTCAAAAACCCTAGTTCCTTAACCAGAAATAGAAAACCATCGGTAAAAACCATGTGTCGAAAAAATTGCCAACAATGGACATGAAAATCGAGGCGACACAAAAATGAGGAAAAAATGTGACACATTTCTTGAGGTAAAAAAAATTCTTTGGGGCCTATTTCCCACCCCCCCTTCATGCCTGGCGCAACATATCAAATGTTAGATCTATTCATGCAAAGAATATAACACATACCCAACAGAATCGTCTTCTACAAATTTATTCATAGCTTCTGCTACAAGTGATCAAATCCAATTCTTTTGAAGACCCATTTAAGATACTAAAGATATATTTCCATCGGTATATGGAACTTGTTCTGAGGTGGCCCATGGAGTGAGAAAAACCAAGTCAAATTTGAAGGGTGTGCAGTCACGCTAGTTACAGACATGTGTTGCTTCAAACAAAGATATCTCATAAACCAGACAACAAAATGAAACTTTGTGAAATACCCATTTGATATATTGAATATATATTTCCAGCCATATGTGGAATGTATTATGTACTTTCCTTAGAAGGGATAAAAATACCATTGAAGATGGTGGTATGCACGACCTCCTTGGGTCAAATACATGTTGAGATTCAATCAATGATATCTCTCAAACCAGGAAGCCAAATGTGATTCCAAGAAATACCCATTTCAGATGTTGAATATATATTTCCAAACATGTATGGAAATCCTTCTGTAGTTTCCTGAGAAGGGAGAAAAATACAGTTGAAGATGGTGGTATGCGCGGCCTCCTTGGTTCAAATACATGTTGAGATTCAATCGATGATATCTCTCAAACAAGGAAGCCAAATGAGATTCCGTGAAATACCCTTTTGAGATATTGAAGATATATTTGAAATGAGATATGGTACATCCTCTGAAATGATGTGTAGAGGTTGAAACACCTCTTTGAATTTGGTTGAGTGTAGAGGGCCACAAAGGATGCCAAGAGTTGATAGAGCAGCATGGGTTGTTGTAGAGGTTGTGGAACCTCCGTGGGCAACATGGACACCCTGCAAATTTGTTAAAAATGTTGCATATCAATGGATGTAGTGGATCCATGTATATATGTAGTGAATACATGTATGGTTCTCTTTATAATGGTGAACGAAGATCTGAGGGTAAAAAAAATCCCTATAGTGCTTGTGGACCAACTATGATGCTTACAGTGTATGGCCCGGAAAATGGATTTCAATAGTACAAAAAGGAGGTTGGTGATTGTTGCAAATGTTTGAACCTCCAACATGATTCAAACCCTTGTTCCAATGGAGAGTGTACCCTCTTTCATACCATTGATTTTGATCTCAGGGGATGAGATCTGGATGGCTTGAATGTGGAGAGAGGAGGAGCTTAGACATGCCAATATTGCATGAAAAGAAGCATGGAAAAAAATATGTAAATGAAGTACTCTGGAGGTGAGGCTCAAAGAGGATCCTCACCTCTAAAACCAATTACTAGTAATTCACTCGGAGCTAATTAATCTCACAATGAACAATAGAAAATATGAGAGAAGCCAAAATGAGCAACTTTATATTATGAGAAGGCTTGCAAGGCCTTTATATAGCATTACAAAATGTTCCATTGGACAAAGTAAAAAACAACTCATTAAATGAGTCTTTAATATTAGTATAACAGATCTAACTACCCAACTAACTAAGTAGTGGAAAATAAAACCTGATACAATAATGGAAAGAGCTCATTAAATGAGTCTCTATTATTATAATAATAGATCTAACTACCCAGCTAATTAAGTAGTGGAAAATAAAACCCAATACAATAATGGAGAGGTAGGAATCACTTTGAACCATATGGGCAACCTGTTAGCCCAATTAATTAATGAGGAGGTGGGCATATCCTTGATCCATATGGGAAATTTATTAGCTTTATAGATTTATGTCTTTTGCATCTGAATTTATACCATATACCCCCTAAAATTTGGATCATGAACCTCCTATAGTATCTTGCTAGGCCCATAAAGGATCTGATATCGGAGACATCCCTTGGTGTAGTCCAATCCATGATGGATCTGATCTTGTCAGGGTCAACTGCCAGTCCTTCCTCACTGATGACATGGCCTAAGTAATTAACTCTTTTAGAAAAGAAATCACACTTACTAAACTTGGCATAGAGCTTATGCTCTCTTAGCACTTGAAGCATTGACTTTAGGTTCTATTCATGCTCTTCTCTGCTCTTAGAATAGATCAAAATGTCATCTATGAATACCAACACAAATCTATCCAAGAACTTACAGAGTACATTATTCATCAGGGACGTAAAGGTGGTTGGTGCATTGGTAAGAGTGAATGGCACTACCACAAATTCATAGTGTCCATACCTTGTCCTAAAGGTTGTTTTATGTATGTCTTCATCCTTAATTCAGACTTGATGGTACCCAGATCTTAAGTCAATCTTGGAAAATATTGTAGCACCCCTTAGCTAGTCAAATAGGTCATCAATTCTTGGCAAAGGATACTTATTCTTAATGGTCATCTGTTAAGAACCAAATATCAAAATAGCATTAAAAACCTCAGAATAAGTACTCAACGCCTTGAAAAAGAGATAATTTAAGATAATAAGCCTCTTCGAGGGGGACACCTGCTTATACACCACATAAATTTACAAATATAAGATGATTCCAAATGAAAAGGTCTCCTTGGTATATATAAGAGACTAGGAATTACAATTACAACTAATGGACCCAAGTCGACATAAATAAAATAACAATACTAATGTAATATGCCCCAAATAAGGGGTAATGTACCAGTATTTAGGGCTTAATATTCCCCTCCCCTTCAGACAAGTGTTGTTTGCAACACTTGAGTAATTCTAGATGCTTTTGTATAAAAGACTCATCTTCCCAAGTGGAATCTTCAGCAGATAATTTCTTCCACTTAATGAGATACTCTAAAATGGATCTATTCCTCAGCTGGTGAATTCTTGTGTCAGTGATAGATTAAGGCTGCAATATGATTTTTCCTTCCTTGTCAAGTTCTAGAAATATAGTTTGAAATAGGATCTTATCACCTGTAACCTTATTTAAGCATGAAACATGGAAAACTAAGTGTACTCGTGAAGATGCAGGCAACTCCAATTTGTATTCCATAGTACTAATCTTTTGCAACACCTTATAAGGGCTATTGTACTTTGGTGAGAATTTATTATCCTTCTTAGCTTGGTTGAGGGACATATGTTTGTATGGTTGTAGTCATAAAAACACCAAATACCCTACTTAAAAATTTATTTCACTACGATGTTGATCTGCTTGTTGTTACATGTGATCATGTTTCATGGTCAGGTTTTCCTTTAAGAGTTGGGGAACTTGTTGTTGATGCTCGATGTGATGTTTTTCTACTTGAACCTTATATTTTTCTTTTAGAGAAGAAGTGATGGACGGTGGGTGATATCCATAGAGCACCATAAATGGTGTCATTTTTGTTGCAGTATGAAAGGAAGTGTTATACCACCTTTCTTCCAAGGGTAACCACTTAAACCATTGTGTTTGTTTGTTATAGACAAAGCAACGAAGGTAGCCTCCCATAAATTTTCTCACTATCTTGGTTTTTCCACCAGATTAAGGATGATAAGATGAGCTATGAGCCAATTGAGTGCCCAAACAAGAAAATAATTATGTCCAAAAATGTCTAATGAAGATTGGATCTCTGTCACTTACAATAATATTTGGGATTCCATGTAGCTTTTGAACTGTCTCCATGAATGTGGTGGAAACTGTACTAGCTTTGAAAGGGTGAGAGAGAGCACATTCTGAAGGTTTGTGGTCATTTATTTTACTCATGCATATTATTTTCGAATTGTTTGTTGACATTCTGGTTTGACATCTTGATTAATCATCACAACCTTCCATTCATTTTTTCTTTCCACTGCAGAAAAGCCTCAAATCCGGACATACCCGATCATTTTTTCTTTCCAAAGCCCTAAAAGAAATGTCTTACTGATGCCCTTAAAAAGGTATTGCATTCTCAAATATGGCAAGTTTTCAAGGCTTCCTTCTATATTTCTTATTAATACATTGTTTTGTCATGCACCACTGCCTTGTTGTCCCCTAGAGATAATGGGTAAATTATATAATTTATCTTTGTGGTATGTTAACATTTACTACTACCTATGGCCTGTTTGACTTTGATTTTTTGTGTTTCACCTTAACAAGAAGATGAAAGAAAGAGGGAGGAGAAGGATGAAAGAAAACGGAAGTACAATGTCAGATGGAGTGATGAGGTAAAAATTGTTTTCGTATTGTCATGTTTAACTATTTATTGGCCCTTTGAATGGACTCTCAGATGCCCTTTTAGTAGGACTTATATTATGTTTACTGTTTTGAGCCTTACAGGTTACTACTGAGGATATGGAGGCATGCAGGATGAAGAAAGTTCATCATGATGATCTAATGAAAGACTTTCTGCACTAATTTTATCCATCGATTCCTGCTAGTTTTTATGTTAAAAATTGTACCAAGGACAAGTGGTTTCCTAAGGCTTTTGAGTCTTTGCCTAGGAAAAAGTGCCCACATAAGTGAACCTCTTAAAATGACTTTATAAGTGGTAAAGTCTAACTTTTATGAAGTGAAAGTGACTTTAGAGTCATAAAGTACAATGAGGGTATTTAATGAAAGGGGTGAATAATAAATTAAAAGGGAGAATTAAATGTGCACTTATTATCCACCCTTGATCTAAATGAATGTGAGCCATTAGATCTAGGGGTCACCCAAAAGTCACTTTGGGAAAAGAGGAAAAGAATCGTTCATTCTTCATGTGCATTTAGAGAGAGCAAGAGGATGAGGAGGATAGCTGAAGAAGGTGGAGCACTTGAGTCAAAGAACGACACGAATTTTTGTGTGAAAGAAGACATGATTTTCTGTGCTAAGAAGGCACGGTTTTTTGTGCAAAGAAGGGCATGGATTTCGAGGAGAAAATACCATCATTGGATAGGTCGTATAGTACAGATTCTGTATTGTTTCGTATAGCTAACATTTTGGCATGCAAATCGAGGAGAATCTTTGCTGATAAAAGTTTGTACTTAATTTCTAGACAGTGGCATGACTTCCAAGGTGGATTTAGGCTGCTGAAAGGGCCATACAGGCCATAAGATAAGAATGACATTTACAAATTTCTTTTGTATGTATTTGTAATCTCAAATATATTGTAATACGGTGAAAACACAATTTTTTGTATTTCATTCATGCCATTTTTTCAATTGTATTTTTTATTGATATTATATTTGCCTTTTTATTTTTTGTATTCTAGATTGCATTTTTGCATAATTATAGTTTTGCTTAACTATTAACATCCTTACATTGGAAGTGTAGTGGTTGTATATACTATATACAGCCAAGTTAAATTCACACTATTTCTTAGTAGAAGATCATTGGTTTGATCAAAGATTGCGAGAATTTTATGAAGTTCTTTTCTGCTTTTGTGTTATGACACAAATTAAAATGTCATGCACTACATCCTAAAGTTCACTCATTGACGATATGATATAATGTTTTAAATTGGTGAATATCTAGATGTGTGGTGGAATAACTAATTTTGTGAAGATCATGGATGATCCCCAGTTATTTTCCTTTAGAGAGCAAAGCAGGATCACCAAAGAGAGGCTTGTGTAGAAATCATATGGATTTGATTAGTTGGAATTGATGAATTTATGCCAATCTCTTTTCTGTATCGTTGTTATTAGTTAGTCTACTATTATGGGCATTTTTGTTTTCTGTAAATTTTAAAATTGAAGTTGTATTTTTTATTCTAATTTGTGCCCTCTATTTTATTAGATATAATAAGTTATGACTCTTGAAATGTTGGGATTAAATTAGTGTATATCTTAAATTTCCAAGTTGCATGCATTGAGTGCAATGGCATGTCAACTACAACTATATTTGTACTGGATCAAGTGAAAAAACTGTCAAATTATGGGACTAATCTAGGTGGATATCGGTGGCGACCCACCTTTTCCATCTGGCTCAAAACAACATTCTGCAATTTTGGTAATTTACTATTTTTAGTTGTTTTTCGGATCCTCAACTTTCGGAGCCGTTTTGAGGCCCTAAATGTAATGATCCCAAGCCAAATTCTTTCTTGGAATCACTAACTACTACTAATTTATTGAGTTTTTAAGTGTAAACAAGATTCATCAACACATGGAGATCACAATATATTTAAGATGTAGAAGCACAAGCAAAGATCTGACCTTTTTATTATGAGCAATGTAAGATCAATACAATAGATGGCCGATCTGGCATAAACCTCAGATGGCCATACAAGCAATAGATATGAACTGCTAAAAAATGCTCCCGACAATACAAAATGAGCCTCCAAAGGCTGGATATACAATGAAGACTAAATCAAGCAGATATGAGTTGTACTAATGCTCAACCTCCAAGCTGGAAAGTGCCACGTCCTGCTAGAATGTTGAAGCCCTGAATAATTTTGCCCTGCTACCAAAAGTGTCCAATCATCCCGAGAAATATGCCAAATGATAGATCGGGCAACTACAAGGAAAACCCAGATGTCCAAATTCCCAAATCCACTCTCGAACTCCGT
>ML783148.1:112233-125283 GCA_009831015.1 Picea engelmannii | reverse complement strand
AGTTTCTCCCAAGGGTTTGTACAGCAAAACCCCCAAACTGAATGCTCAAGAGCAATAGCAAATGCTAATCCAAAACCAGAATGAATAATAGGTGCACCCCAGCCTCTTACTTATACTTTTCCTTCTAATTCTTTGTTGAGTTAGGTTAACTCCCAGGGTGAATCTTCTATTCTTCTGTTGAGTTATCTATTACTCCTTTATCCTTTCCCTTTCTTAAGTCAACTTAAAAATATAACTTTTAACTTCTTGACTTTCCCCCCCTTCAGTGTGAGACTATGACCTAGTGGGGGTGCCCAGGCCACTGAGTCTCCTCCTCACCTCTCTAAGAGGTGGGGGACATTACACTAAACAATGTTTTTTGGGGTATGTTTTCATCAATTAATGTATTCCTCGGATAGATATTTCGAACGGGCTATCGTACGCTTAAAACGGAGATCGTATGAAAAAGTTACGACCCCAGGAAGTTGATGTACTAACTTACCCAAACAAGGCCCACATGACTTTTGGTGCTTCATCTCCTAGGGTTAGATTTTTGGATGTCTAGGGTTTTTTACACTCATGTTTATTGTAAAAAGGCCTTCAGAGCCTCATTGTAATCGTCTTCTTGTGAATGAGCACAGTCGTCACATCTCTTCTCAGAGATAAGCCACCACCATTCCAGCAAGCTCGTTTTCCGCTGCATTTTACAGTTTTAGCTTATTTCCTTATTGAATAGAAAATCAGTTTTATTGTATCTTTGTTATTATGTGTTAAGCATCTAATAATAATCCGTAGTCATTTCGTTCTACTCATACAATCCGGATCATGGATGCCCAAAGCGGTGAATGTGTGTGCATATTTGTTGGATGCAAAGGTATAGTTTCATCAATAGTTATGTCTCCAGAAGGGTGTTACATGGAATTTAGAGATGAAGTTGGTGTTGTAATGATGTGGGATCTATTTAGTTTAATGTGTAACTCCTCCAATGGGGCAAAATTTCTGCATATGAAATCTCGCTTTTCAATAGTGTTACCAACATAGTGGCAGGCTAAGAGCAACATTGTTTCTCCTTCCACAGCTGTGAGATATTTGTGCTCCCTGCTAGCAAGAAATCCCACCTCTCCGAGATCTTTGTGGAGATGTCATATCAGAACCCAAGATAGTTCAGTCAAACTAGCAGATAGTCAAGTTCCTGCAGATCCTAGTGGTGTGCTACCTCTTCTAGGGAGTAACACATTTCACAGTCCAATTATGGCAGTTCGTATTGCCATTCATCAATCCAAGTTTCATCTATGGCATTGGATGTTAGGAGAGACACACCTCTTGGTCTCCCTCTCTGGTCTCGGATGCCCTTGTACTCTTGCACATGATATTTTCTCGATGTTTTTCCCTTCAGCGATACACACACAGTTGTATCTCTTTTTAGCACTTGATCTTTGGGGGGGCTTTCTCTCTTAGCCTGCCTCCCTAGGAGATAGATTGATATGTTTAAGATTGGTTTGGAGGTGCATGACCATACATACAACCACACATCCTCATAGTGACAGAGCATTCATCTCCAGAAGGATTCAAAGCATGTCTTTTCTTGCTCGTCAGATTGCCTCCCAGCCCTAGTGGAGTAGCTAGAGATTTATTCAGACTTTCTTTCCTTCGACCCTGGATGGTTAGAGAATTGAGCTTTCTCGCTTCTACATCCCCCTAGGGTCATATAGCTAGATCACCCTATGTTACTCTAGGAATATGACAGCAAGCCAGTGCGACCCCTGTCACCCCACTCGCCATCTGTCATCATATCCAGGAGACCTTGACCTCATTGGCCTCTTCTTCAGATGTCTCTTTTTTTCCTTGGATAGTATCGAGTTGTCCAACTCCTACCTTGGACACTCTCACTTTGTATCATTGCACCTATGATTATATACACTTTATTTTTTATTTTAGCAAGACCTAGTGCTTAGCCTTGTCACATATTTACCTAGACTGTACTTTTAGTTTTCTTATCTTTCTTTCATTATATGAAAGTTGCTTTTGCACTCCCACATTGTACTCACGTTGGATGTATCCTTTAGTCCCATTGAACTACTTTTGAGGTCATTTGTTGGACATTCATAAAATTATTTTATCTTATCTATCTTTTAGCTTTGATTTTAGAGCTTAAATATGAGATCTTAGTGGCTTATGTGCTACCACTTTGTATCGACAATTGTTGTGCTTAACAATCCCATTGACCTACTTTTTGTGGTAATTCGTTGGACATTAATAAAATTATCTTACTTCTTAAATATGAGATCTTAGTTCTTAGATATTAGATTGGTTTTTTATTACTTCTATAGGAGTGGCTTCTGTGCTACCACTTTGTATCGACATTGTTGTACTTAACAGTCCCATTCACCTACTTTTTTTGGTAATTTGTTGGACATTAATAAAATTATCTTATTTTATTTAATGTCAAAATAATGGCTACAACCAAACTTGATTTTGAGAACTGTGTTTATATATTTGGTTGTATGGTACAAGAGTCTACTAATTGTCTTCAATATTTATGCCGAAGTTGTTTTTAAGGAAACTCATATACCCTGAAAATTTTGGCCTCCCCAAACATGTCGATCTATACCACTCTTATATATAAACCATAGTGTTTTTCTATTCCAGGTGTCACGCCATTTTTGGTCCATTTTTGTGTCGACTTCCCTTATATAAATCAAGTGCCCGACCATTTGCAAGATGGGTTAGTTCATGAAAGAACATGGAGCAAGTTCATTCTGTATGGATTTTCGTGTCAAGAGTGGGTTTTGCATCATTTTATGCGTCAAGAGTTTATGCCCATGAGTTTTAGCTTTGGGACTTGTAATACCTCAGTTTTGAGTCCCCATATTAAATAATGTTTTTGTTTATTTGACGGAAGGCCGGAGTGCATAAACAATTAAAAGAAAGTCGAAGTGCCTAGGAAATGTAATGCTTTGATTATTATAATTAATAAAATACATTTCTAGCTCCTAAACGGGCAAGGACAATAGTTATAGGGGGCAATGATTCCACGAGAGAGGGGGCTTAAGGGGCTAAATATTTTTATTATTTTAATTAACCATGATTGTTTTAATTGAGAGAATTGATTACATAAGCTTCTTCGAGAATTCCATGTGGTTCTTGATTTGCAAGTAAATATATAAACATCTCTTGTGGGTTGTTTGGGGGTTCTTCTCCATGGTTCTTCTCTATTCACTCTTCATTCATTGTTGCCCTTCGTTCTTGTTCTTGGTTGGGACTTGGGGGAAAATTGTTGAGGAAGAAACCATTGTTTGTTCGTTGTAGTAATGATTGGTTTATTCTAGCCCTAAAATCCATGCATGCATGTCTAGGTTGCATTGACACGTGTTAAGTTTTGTTCATAGTTGCAAGTCATGAGAGTTCCCACCATGGATATTCTTGACCAGATGCACTAGAGCCCTGAAAGGAGGTGGACAACCAGAGGGACTGTGTGGCGGAGAAGGGGATCCATTCTCTTAGGTTGTGCATGCTCGAGAGAAGAGAGTTGGTGTACTTTGAATTGTTGTGTGTTTCTGTGAGAGCTTAAGTGCTCACTGGTTTGAGAAGCTGAGTGACACCCTGGCACCGTCCTTGTGGATTCATAGCTTTGGCTCGGGGGTGACATCATTGTTGACACTTGGAACAACAGTGTCTACGGTTGGGGGGAACGTCATTGGTCTGCAACCATTTGGTGATTCATTTTATTAAAGATAAGTTCTCTCTGTTATGGTTTCCATTACTTGTATATTTATTTCCTCGATGTATTAATTATTATCTCTGAGATCCATGTTTATATTATGCATGCTTGTAAGATATGGTTGTGCATGGCACAATAAATCTTCTTTAAGTATTCAGATTGATTCTTGTTAAATGCATGTCCTGTTATTTTATCTCCTGCGTGCGTTCTTGAATTAATTTTATTACCAGAGATCGATTTTAAGACTTGAGACGAGTATTGTTATTTTCGGGATCCGAATTGTGGGAAGTTGGGTTCGTTACAGTGTAGTTTCAGATGTTTCTTGGAGAGCGTCCTTAGATTAGCATGGACCAACCCGGTGGCTAGGTATGTTACAGATTTGTATTAGAGACTTGGTTTCAAAACTGGACCTATATGGATGAGAGACAAAGTTGTAGGATACAACACTTGGTTGTGAAGACCTACTACAAAATCAATAAAACATCGACCGACGTAAATGATGAATGTTGATGTATATGTGTATATCCCACACTCATAAGGGAAAATGAATACCAATAGTTTATAAATAAAATGTGAATATATATAGATTAAAAGAAAATGTGAGAGTATGAAACCCCATGTAAGGAAATGAACTTTTGTGAGAAAGAACGATGAATCCAGAGGCAGTTAACTCTTAACCATTGATCTCTAGAGATCAACGGTTAAGATCAAATGCTTGGAGAAGGCCCAATGCTAGTGGGCAAACCCAGCCATGTCAACACCATGATAGAAACCTCACTTTTTGTTTATATTAGTGCCACATCAACGGAAGCCCACGTGGAGGACACTTCATCTGCAACATCTGCAGGAAAGGAGTTGGAAAGTTGGCTAAGTCCCAAGATGTCACGAAGGTGGAGAACACGGTGGAGGACTGGGGGTATGGAACAAAGTGCGGTATCCTCGCGGACCTGTGGTAAGAAGTGGAAAATATGTTAAGTCCCAAGATGTTGCAGAGGTGGAGAACACGGCAGAGGACCAGGTGTATGGAAAGAACTGTGGTATTCTCACGAACCCGGGGTAAAAAGTGGAAAACTAGCTAAGTCCCAAGATGTCGCGGAGGTGAAGAACACAACAGTGGATTGGGGCTATGGAAAGAAGTTTGGTATCCCCACAGACTCGCGGTAAGAAGTGGAAAATTGGGTAAGTCCCAAGATATCCTTGAGGTGTTGAGCACGACGGAGAGTCAGGGGTATGTGAAGAAATGTTGTGGACCCGCAAGCCCGTAGTAAGATGTTGAAAATTGGTTAAGTATGAAGAATATCTTGAATGGAGATATCTCAAAAAAATGGACTAAGTCTCAAGAATCGGTTAGGCAGATGGGGTCATGGATATAAGAGATAGGAAAGTGTTGTAGACCCGCTACCCGCGGTGAGATCTGAGAAAATGACTAAGTATGGAGAATCGATTGGGTGACCAGGAGGTCACCATGTGTCAAAGATCCAACAACGAAGAGGTCACCATGTGTCACAGATTGGATGGCTAGAGAGCAAGGGATCCAACGACTCATGATGTATCATAGACCTACAGAGAAAATAATGGAAAAAAAATCTAAGTATAAGTGCAAAGTGAGTGCAATGGAACTAGAGGGTACAACTTGGAGATCGCGGAAGCCCAAAATGAAGAAGATATATGAATTAAATCTGCTGTGAATCCATTAAGACAGATCAATGACTGAGATCTAATCAAAAAATTATCGGACGACTGGTGTGCATTGTGGTCACATGGCATTCCAGTGAGTAGATTAATGGTCAAGTTTAAATATGAAGAAATGATCAGACGATTGTCGAGCATTGCTACTATGTTGCATGTGCTAATGGATATTCCTTCACTATTTTTCCACCAATAACTTTTTGCTCAAGACTCACAATTGGACAAGAGAATAGTCATTGGAACACTGATTCAAAGGAGAATAACCCGAAATTAATAGAATTGGGAGAATTGTGATATAAATATTCATAAATTGAAAAAAAAGGACATGTAGCATTAATTGTCAAATTTTTATGATATGCATATTTCTAACAAAAATGGTTGCTTGCACCTTTTGCAGAGTTATGGGGTATATGCATATCAATTTAGGATAAAATTGCATATTCAAGAAAAGGAGGAAGGAGAGGGAGTCTTCAGTCATGATAGAGAAGCCAAAGGAAAAAATATCAATGTTGGTAATGCAGAGACAAAATTAAATGGACACAAGGGAAGAGGGGAGCAAGAAACATTAATAGAGACTATGAGAAGCCTGAGAATAGAAGTACAAAACTAAAAAGCAGACAATGAGAGGATGATAAGAGAACAAAATCAGATAAATGCTCAAGTGATGCAAAGCCTAAATCAATGACAGAGGCAAGCAAAGAATGAATCAAACTCAAGATAGGAGGAAGAGGGAAGATATCATGAAAGAAGAGATAACTACATAAGAGTTGGTTATTTGAGAAGTGCTAGCAGAACTCATAGACATCACTCACCTCCTTACTCATCAAGAAAAATTTATGCATCTAAAGATCCCATAAGTAGTCCAAAAGTGTCTTTTGTTAGGCACTAAAGAAGAAGACATGAATTAGACAGTTTGCAAGGAGAGTGAATGCGGGAGGGAGAATTTTAGGTTAAGTCAATGCGCATATTAGACAGAAAAGTGAAAATGCTCCGAGATCGAGCTATAGAGCTGGTAAAATTTCAGTGGACCTACTACGGTCCTGAAGATGCTACTTGGGAACATGAATATGTCATGCGGGCAGAATACACGCGACTTTTTGAATAAATTTGAAATTTTGATTTTTCAGTTATGTATATGCACCGAGGACAGTGCCAAAATAAGGGGGAGGGGAATGTAATACCCCAACTTTGAATCCCTAAATTAAATAATGTGTTTTGTTTATTTGACAAAAAGCTAGAGTGCCTAAACAATTAAAAGAGGTCAAAGTTCCTAGGAAATGTAATGCTTTGATTATTATCAATAATAAAATGCATTACTAGCTGCTAGACAGACACAGACAAGAGTTATAGAGGGTTGTAATTCCATGAGAGAAGGGGCTTAAGGGGATAAGTCTTTTTATTATATTTTGATTACCCATGATTGTTTTAATTAAGAGAATCAATTATATGAGCTTCTTTGGGAATTCCATGTGGTTCTTGATTTGCAAATAAATATATAAACACCTCTTGTGGGTTGTTTGGGGTTTTTCTGCATGGTTTTTCTCTATTCACTCTTCATTCATTGATGCCCTTTGTTCTTGTTCTTAGTTGGGACTTGGGGGAAAATTTCTAAGGAAGAAGCCATTGTTTGTTGGCTGTAGTAATGACTGGTGTATTCTAGCCCTGAAATCCATGCCTGCATGTCTGAGTTGCATTGACACGTGTTAAGTTTTGTTCACAACTACGAGTCCTGAGAGTTCCAAGCATAGAGATTCTTGACCAAATGCACTGGAGTCCTATAAGGGGTGGAAAACCTGAGGGACTGTGTGGAAAATAAGGGGGTCCATTCTCTTGGGTTGTGTAGGCTAGAGAGAAGAGAGTTGGTGCACTTTGGATTGTTGTGTTCTGAGAAATTTGTGAGAGCTTAAGTGCTCACTCGTTTGGGAAGCTGAGTGACACCCTGGCACTGTCCTTGTGGATTCATAGCCTTGGATCAGGGGTGACATTGTTGTTGAGACTTGAAACAACAATGTCTATGGTTGGGTGGAACGTCCTTGGTCTGCAGCCAGTTGGTGATTTGTTATATTAAAGACAAGTGCTCTATGTCATGGTTTCCACTACTTGTATATTTATTTTTGCCGTGTATTAATTATTATCTCTGAGATCCATGTTTATATTATGCATGCTTTTTAGATATAGTTTTTCATGGGACGATAAATCCTCTTTAAGAATTCAGATTGGTTCTTGTTAAATGCATGTTTTGTCATCTTATCTTTTGCATGCGTTCTTGAATTAATTTTATTACCAAAAATCGATTTTAAGACTTGAGATGAGTCTTGTTATTTTTGGGATCCGACCTATGGGTCGTTGGGTTCGTTACAATGTGGTTTCAAAGGTTTCTTAGAGATCATCCTTGGAGTAGTGTGGCCCAACCCGGTGGCTGGGTATGTTACAGGATTCTTTGAGAGAAGTATAGAGTGTTTATACTCAATTTGTTTAGTTTTTTGAGAGGAATATGATGGTGATGTCGGTTGTGTTCTAAAGAACTGTGTATGGAAATCTTAATACAATTTGTCGTATATGAGAGCCATAGTCTTGTTTAGCATGCCAAAGGGGGTCTTTGGGCACCTATTCAGACCATAGTCGATTTTATACTCATTCTTCTCAGAATTACATGAGGAATTCGATGGTGACCTCTTTTCTTGGGATTGCGAAGTAGAATTGAAGGGTGTCTTAAAAAACTTGGCATTATAAGTTTGACATTTGAGCATTATAGAGCAATGCCACTATTGGAAAGGGGACTGGGAGACGTAGCCCAAGATGGGTGAACTTCGTTATCAACTTGTGTAATGTGCCACTTGATTTTAATGTTATTCTTATTTTACCTCATTTTAACATTTTATTTCTGCAAGTTTATTATTCAGTTAATGCATTGTTGGATAAGTAAGGGGATTCACATGTTATTTTGCAAATATTCAAAGACGATCATAATTTTTCGAATTGGGTTGGAGGTTTATCTATGCTTAAAAGTTAATCTGACATATAAGGATTTTGGATCAATACCTATGAAATTTTTTCCCTATAAATCAGTTTGTTTAATTAATTGATCGTGATGTGCACATTAGTTACTTGACCATGTGCCCCCTATCTTATCAACATTTTATTCTCCATGCTTTGAGTACTTGGAAACATTGCTTGTATGTGAATAATACTATCATTAGACACGTGTCATTAGATGTAAAACAATTTTTACCATGTCAACATATATGACATCAGCCTTGCCACATCACACCTGATATCGTATATCAGACTTTATTTTAAACATCAACCATTGACACCTACGATACCCTGATATCCGACATTCGATGATTAAAGGAATAATCAAATATTATCGTGGTAGTTAAGTTTAAAACAATCATTACAATGAAGGATTAATTATTGTGTTGTCACGTCATATTGGGAACCGAAAGTTCAATACAAACCTTGTTGTTCATAACTCCCTGATACCACAAAATCCTGATATCCGACAATTACGATATTAATCAAATTTTAATAAGGGATCATCTGGGTTAATTAATCTAATATTATAACACCGTCGTCAATAAACTCACCATATTTTCACTGTTAATAAAAAATGTCACCAAGTGCTTCACAATTAATTGCATTTAAACACTAATTAATAGAAATAGGTTGGCAACGAACGTATATTTCATATTTCGAAGAACATATTTTAAATGCTCTGTACGAGTTTGTTTCTTCTCTTGATTTCATTTTTTGTTTGCAGACTCTATTCTTTGAGAATATTTGAGAATAGCTTCCATGGCGCCCAAAAAAGAAGGAAGCAGAATCCATCTCAACATAATGAGACCAGAATAGCTTCCTTTGCAATAACAGAAAGCGAGAGTGATGATGACACCTATGCTCTAGAAAGAACTTTTCAGGATATTGCAAAATCCATGCTACGCAAAGTTACAACAAAACCCAAGTTGGCGGCATACACAGACGCAAGCTATTTTCAACAATCAGAGGGTTGTCATTGAATCATTTAAGCCTATAGATATCATTTTAATTTTGTGCAGATAAATGATTTTAAGAGTTGTCCAACACCATGTATGTGAGAGTTTATTTTTATTTTTGCAATGTTGATTTCCTTTTTAAATTACTCGAAACAAGGAAATGTTTTTGATTTTTAAAAATAAAATTGATTGTCTTATTATAATATCTTCATTTTGTTTTCACCCGGATGGGGTGATGGGGCCAGCCACCTGGCGCACAGAGGAGCCGAGGGAAAGCCAGCAGTGCATGGAGCCAATGGCCCAGCTTGTGCCCACTGCTGCCGACACCCCCATGCATTAATTTGGTTTTACGTCGATGGGAGGGGCATTTAATTGAGCTCCCTCGACCACCTTTTCACAGAGTGCAATGGCGCGGGCTGTTTGTGATTTCGCCCTGCAGCGCGGGTCTGGTTCTGCTAGTTCGTTCATGGTGATTTTACCCCTCCGGCCGCTCCTTGCCCTCAACCTTGGTTCCGCAGACCTCCCCCACCCACCTGGCCTTACCATGCCGCGCCAGCAACTTCGGCCACGTCGGGGTTCTCCTTGGCACCCTCGGCAGCCTCGTGCTTCAACTTCACCCCCTGGTTCGCCCCCAACTTCTTCTTCGTCGTTCCAACCACCTGTGTCAACCACCCACACTCCCCCCACCGCGTCCATTCCGACCTTCGACTGCCTAGCCATCATCGACACCAGCTCGAACCCTTCTTGGCGCCACCTTCTCGCCCCCTCTACCTCTAGGTGCTCCTCTCCTCCTCCTATGTCGGGTTTGGCCTCAATGAAATTACCCACTGGGAGGCCTGGCCATGAGCGACCAGGGCATAAAAAGAAGCCGTCGTCCTCCAGCCCGTCGCGCGAAAACCTCAACATCTTGCATGACTTGGTCTTCGAACTCCGTCAAGGAGTGGAGGACCTTTAGTTTCGGGTACAGCGGATGGATGGGCGACTGACAACACTCCTCCAGCATCTTTCTACCTACCACGAATCCCCTCCCGCAGAGTCAGACGAAGCATCTTCCACTGCAAGCGAGCGCGAGAGTTGCGGGCAGCAGGGCACCGCAGAGGACAAAGAGGAGCCGGGTAGACAGGAGTTCAAGCAAGAATTCATGGCCATAGATAGGCAGGAGCAAACACCGTTGAGCAATGTTGAGGAGGCCAAGGGGATGGTAGGCATCAGTCTACAGGGGTATACCCCAACGGCAGATGCTGAGATGGCTGCTAACGAGGACGCGCGCAGTGACATGCAGTGGGCAACCAGCGGGACACCTATCGTAGAGGAGTCGTGGCCATGCCTTCTGCTAGAGTATGTGCCATATTATACTCCACTTGTCTGACCCCTATAGGGGGTTGTTTCTCTTTTTAGATTTTACTCTAGTAGCTAAATTGTCTATTTACTCTAAGACTGATAGGAACTCTGGTGCTAGAATTGCCTAGTTGGCTGAACTAGTTTCTTCTTCTGAAGCAGTTCAGTGATTACAACCGGTTGACTTTCAGTTTTTGTACTCTTGGTTTAGTTCTTGGAAGGCCTCTATATATAAAATTACTTACTTACAAAAAAATATATATATATCTTCATTTTGTTTTAACAATATATCATGAAATATTATTAAAAAATAAGGCAACCCACCATTAATTCATAATAGGTATTTAATAAAATCATATGATAATAAAAAAATAAAAATTGATCTTTCAAACCACTAAAGATATAACTATTGTTAAAGAGACAATACATTAAAATGTGTATTGACTTTAATGAATTAAAACATTTTCTTTAAGTTTGGTTAGGTTAGGTTTTAAAAGTTACTTCACATTTTTTTCACTTTCAGCTAAATTAATTAGAAAAAGTTTCATTATTTATTAAAATAGTGAAAAGTTAAAAAAATCATCACAAAATATTTTGAAAAAATAATGTATTATTAATAAAAAATAAACTAAAATTATATAGTTGATAACACATGAATTCTCTTTATATAACTAAGTATTAAATACTTTTAATAATTTATTTTAGACATATTTAAATCAAGAACAATACTTACACATAAGTTAAATTACCAACATATATTCATCAAGCACTAAGAGGGATCAAACCTCTAGAGGTGCAAACATTAGCTTCTTCAAGTTTTGCACTTTAAAAAAGGTTTTCACCTCAAAAGATTTGATCTACATTTGATAGATCCAGGGTTAAGATGGATCTACAAAATACTAAAAAATATTAATTAATATATATTAAAACATTCTCCCCATATTTTCTCTAGAGCACCTCTCCCCACAATAAAATATATAAATAATATATGTTGTTTTCCATATATAATATTAAGTTAATAAGTTTATTTAGAAAATATATAAATATTAAATATATTATATATAAACATATAAAATATTACAAAACTTCAAATTCAATTAAATTAAATTGATGAATGTTTATGTTAATCTATTTTAAAAATCCTATTTAATATTTCACTCAACTTAAATTTTCAAGCTAGTGTGGATTTTCTAATAAAATTAATTATAAATTAGAGTAGATTCATCTTAACTCCTGATCTATCATCCACAGATAGGCATCAAATCTCTCTAGACATAAACATTTTTTAGAGTCCAAAACTTTAGTAAATCTTTGCATTTCAAAGAATTTGATGCCTCTGGACCCATGATAGATCCGTAGTTATTTTTTTAAAACCATCTTCTCAATCATAAATTTCTTCAACATCTATCATAACTATTCCATAGTCATCTTGCATACATAGTACTTACATATTCACATATCATACCATCAATGTTGCATTATCTAACTGTGTGTTTCATATCAAGTAACATTTTGAGAATAACATATTTCATTGAATGCATTTGGCTTACAAATGCATAAAATAATTCATAATCAATCAAGTAACAATTCTATAATTTATCCACTTCTTAATTAATTACCATTATCACTACCATGATCTTTATTATTAGAATACAAAGCTATTAATCTAATTGATTAACATTATGTCCTCTATGTGGGAGATTCACAATTGTTCTTGATTTTCACTTGGATTCAAACTAATCACTATTAACATTACCATCATTATTGGGGTAGGTTGTTTGGACTTCAAATGAAGGTTTGAGATTCATTGTTATAATGGAGCTTGTTTCAGACATACTTTCAGAATTAACAATCATGTCTATTGATCCAAATCTCAAAGATAGACTTACATAAACCAAAGGATATATTAACTTCACGATGTTGGACACTTAATAAATAGGAATTCGGGACACTTGGGATCCTTTTTTGGAATTGTCGTGGCTTTCCATGGCACAAAGTTCCTATGATAAGTTGGATCCCGAGTGGTATTGATATTATCTGTCTAGATGAAACTTGGGAGCATGAGGAATCTAAGGTCCCTAACATGGAAGGATTTGTCTTGTGGTCGGCATGGAACAAAAAACCCCACCATAGAGGGATAGGAGGCATAGCTTGTTATATTAGAAAAAGCATTTCTCCTCACATTCAACTTCATAAGATTGACCCTCTTAATCAATACATTTGGATAGAAATTTCAGACACCAATGCTAAGAAGACGTATATAGCAATTTGTTATTTTGCACCTATTAATTCTACTTTTTATAAGAAAAATAATCTAGATAAAAATTG
>ML783148.1:71780-99704 GCA_009831015.1 Picea engelmannii | reverse complement strand
TAGAGATCCCTTTCTTAGTGGATCTGATGAGAGATTCTCTCCATGGTGGTTAAGTCTCCAAATCTTATATAATGAGGGATTTCCATGGAGGAGGGGGAATGGAGATTGAGAATTATACCAAACTTATGATCTCATGAGTGGTATTGAAGGGAAATGGAAAGTATTTTGAAGCATCTAACTTATGATCTCATGAGGAAGATGTCATCTGGAACATCAACATTCTATGAGTGTATTGTTTAAGCAATGGTTTGGACAAGGGGAACTTGATGAAGCTAATGCACTCACATCTACGGATGTAAGTTTTCTTCATTGTTGTTCTCATTAATATAATATGCTTGGCATGTTTCTTTCAAGTCTGTGTTTGACCTCACATGAACTTGTCTCTAATAGATAGATCTGTTTCGAGTTAATCTCAGTAGAGTAGGAATTTGGTTGTATCTTTGTTTGTCTACAGGGCTTATCGAGGAGTTTAAGATTGGAGCTCAACTCGAACTGTGCAGGGACAAACACCGGTAAAAAGGTACTTATTTTCTCCTTCCTCTTCACACATTAGTTTATCTAGATCTAAAAGGAAGTTAGTGTCCATGTTAAACACCTTCTGTCTCAAGAGTTAAGAGTCTAGCTCTCAAGAGGAGATCTACCTGTCCGCAGGGAGATTTTCCTTCAACACTATACATATGTATTTAAGAAAGTGGAATAACCGGGCTAAGAAACAAAGAAAGATGCGATGACTAAACTTACATTGAGGGTACATATGAGTGCTTTGGCTATTTTATTGCAGATTTCATTTCATTGATGTCGGTGATGACTGCAGTTTCAAGGATGTTCTCCACGACTGTTGGAATGTTGGGAACTGCCCGTTGTCTTTCGTTGGTGGCCTGTTTCAATTGCCTTTTGACCCATTCTTCAATGTAGCTTCTCATTGGGGCGACGTTGATCTCATTCCGGATTTTGATGTTGAAAACTTCGTTTTCTAATTCATGGAATTCGATAGAAATATTAGAGAGAGCCTGATGAATTTCCTCATTCTGTACTGCATATTTGACTAGCTAGTCATGGACGTGAGCTTGATCAAATTGAAGGATGTTGTAAAAAATTTCCAGAGATAAGGTATTCAACATAGCAACTTGTTTATCGAAATCTTGTTTGGTTAAGGGCAAGGAGTTTGCGATTAAGAGGGTGTCATGGAAGTCGTTGGTTTTCCCTACTAAGTCTATATTTGACAGCTTTGTGAATAATTTATCTTTCTTCACTATGGCTTGTTCACATGACTGAACAATGAGGCATAGGTTCTTTACTTTTTGTTTCCAACATGCATTCAATTAGCTGATCTCGTTTTTGGATGGAAGATCTTCTTCTCTTCTTTTTGTTTCTATCATATTGTTGACAATCTTGCCAAAAGGGATGACCATTTTTAAAAAGAAATTTTATTCATCTTTTAATTCAGCTTGCAAAAGCTCGAGCAAGCTATGTGCCCTGGTTCTAAGGGAAGTGGTGGTTTGTGATCTTTTCCATGGCTGGGTAACTAGTTCCATTCTTTTTTTGATATTGTTCTCCACGTATCCTTTACAGGATGCGAGCAGGGTGGAGGATGCTTTTACATTGGGTGCAGGGGTGCCAGGCATGGCTATTGCCAAAGGATCGACAAGCAATGGCATAGGAATGAAAGAGTCTTCAAATTCCTTGACTCAATCCTTCAGTTTGGCATTCTAGGTCTCGATGCGTCAAATGGAATCATGAAGTGCTTCTTCGGTCGCGGTGTGAAGCTGACAAAATTGAGACGGCCGCATGTTGGCAACATCAACCTCTGAACGAGATTTTCCTTTGATATTTTTAACATATTTTTTCTCAAATATCAATATTTTGTTCTGGCTATCAAAAACAACACTCTGGAACACAAAGCTTTCATCTTCGTCAAAATTTTGGGTAACGGATATGTCCATTGGATGGCTATGGTAGATGTCGTCTTGGGGCTGATCAAGGAAGGGGAACATGGTGTTGGGCCTGAGATATGATCATCTTCGTGACGTTATTATACACTTTTTTCCATATGTACATATGCTTTTTTAATCTTTCAAAGGAGCTTTGTGAATAATTTTATGGTAAAATGATACAATCGGCATGAGGTACGTATAATTCGTGTTTTGTGATTCAATCAAGTTTAATTTATCATATTTTATGGTTTCCAAGAGTTAATTCATGTTTTTTTGCTGTTACAGGGAAAAACGCATCATGTTTCTTGGTCCGGCACTTGTTTCGGCACTTGATCCAGCACTTGTTCCGGTACTCGATTTGGCACTCGTTCCGGCACCCAGTATTGCACAAAAACGCAAGGCAAGTTGGCAGTTATGGTATTGGCGGCCAGTGGTGGACAAATCGAGCACATGGGTTTTGTTTTCCATCACCCCCCCTAGCTACTAAGCTCAAGACAACTCAATTTCAGTTGTCCAAAGAGGGTGCTCATTGGGTTCCTCTGTTTTGTTAGTTATGGAGGCATTTAATGTAATTTGTCGAATTTAGAGGTGGTTCGACCCTCCTTTGGTCGACCACCTGGGTTGTAAGCTTATAAATACTAATAGGATGCTCATTAGATTGTTAACCAAGTATCATAAGCATCAGAATTGCCAGAAAAACAAGTTTGCTATGTTTCTAGTTTTACATTGCCAGAATAGTGCCAAAACTGCGTTTTTAGATTTTTATGGTGAATTTGGCCTACTGAGGTCGTAGTGTGCTTTTAGAGAGTGACCACGACTTGTTGGGGGGCCCACTAGCAGTCTGGTAACTCTCTTCATGTTGATTTATGCATTTCTTAATTTAATTGTTCTGTCTTTATTTGTTGTACATGCATATTTTTATTTAGTTGATTAATTTGTTGTAGCTTAACTTATTTGCTTCTCTTTTACAGGTTAGAATGATGAGATGTATTAACATGGATTAATCTCGTAGATTAGAAAAGGCTTGCAAGTCTCTCTCTCACTATACTAACCCCGCATGTAGTTAGATGATAAATTGTGCTTTCTTTTATATTTTTACAGTCAAGCTTGAATAGAGCATAGTTTTAATCTAAGTTTCTTCTGACAAAGATTGATGGATGGATAGATTTGCTTCCAATTTTTGAATCATAGCTTGCTTACTTCAGTTTTAGATAGATTCCACTTGCTTAGTTATTGGTTAAATGTAATTGTCAATTCACATTTTAATATCATGTTTTTAATTTCTGTTTTCAGTCATTTTCTTTATCATAGCTTGAATGATTAAACTATACATAGTATAGTTTCCTTTCACACAATTTCCTTTCATAGATTAAGATGCAATTGAATTTCTTAGTTAGATAATGATGATCTCATTATGATGTTGATGGTTTATACATGAATATGTTGGGTATTTAACATTACTTGTATCATGGCTAAGTTTTCATTCGACTATTTACTTCACACCTTTCATTTTGCCATTGAAATTAGTATTGAGCTTATACCATTAGAATTGTCATTTGTTGTCAAGTGTCATCGAGATATCATCCGTCACCACCAAAGGCATTCACACAAGCACCAGCATTACATTTGAGTGTTTCATAGGTTAAAGTTAGTTTCTTGCTTTCATAAGTTAGAAAAGATAGTTTCTTGTTTTCATAAGTTTAGTCGATAGTCTTTCTTGCTTTCAATAGAATAGATTTCCTTTCATGCATTGCATCAGGCATTTAAATTTCCTTTCACGCAAGAGAAATAGTTTTGCATTAGGCATTTAGTTCACTTTCCTCTTAGGCTAGGTAGTTGTTCAATGAGAAGTCTTTGCTTACTTGTCTTTTGCTTTATGTTTTTGCTTGCTTGTCTATTTTCTTTAATAGTTTAGTTAGGTGCTTTTGCTTGCTTGTCTATTTGCTTTAGTAGGGTAGTTAGGTGTTTTTTCTTGCTTGTCTATTTGCTTTAATAGGTTAGATAGGTGCTTTTACTTACTTGCTTATGCATTTGCTTGCATAGGGTAGTTGCTCATTGAATGTAGGTTGGAAAGTTAAAGGTAGTTTGCTTTCATCATTTGCTTAGTATGCTTAGTAGTTTACCTTTGTTTACTGTCATGAACTAGTTTTCTTTACATAGAGTTTTCATTCGCTTTCTTAGGAACTATCCATCAGTCCTTGGCCCAAAAGTACTTAGGTTACCTAGTTTCAATTTTCTTAGTAGGATTCATTCATTAGATAGGTTTGCTTGAGTAGATTAGCCCTAGATAGGTACTTTCCTTAGTTATTCTACACTACTACCAACCTTCTACCTTTGGCATATATTTTTCTACAACTCTAAGTTTACTTACCCCGGGTTGGCAATTTAATTGAGGGTAGTTTAGCATCTTTTTTAGTACATATAAAACACCTAACATTTTGGCGTTGTTGCCGAGGAGTTGTCTTAAGGTAAGAAGTAATTATGAATTAGATCATTCTTAGACCTTATCATTAGTTTGGTGGTAGGGGAACTTTAAGATGAAAGGTAAGAACCTGTGCATCTGCTATAGCAGTTCCGCCAAACCCAATAGTAGTTTTTCTTTTTGTTGCTTTCATGAATAGACCTAGGAATCAAATGGTAGATTTTTCTTTTTCTTTTTGTTTTCTTTCATGAATAGGCCTAGAGACCCACAAGGGAGATACATTAAATCAAAATCATACCTTTCAACCAAGGTTCCTTTCGATCTCTTTGGGGGAAGGAATGTTTCGCTTATAAAATCCGTAGACTGATACCAAAAAACAAGAGCTAGCTCAACCCAAAGAGCTAAAATAGTCTCTGAAGAGACTAACACAGGGAGCACTATAGAACAATAAATTAAAGCATCAATCATATTAGGACAGGAGGCAAGACCACTCAAGTCTTCCACAGAACCAAACAATACAACCTTTGCTTTTACACCACCACCAGGGGACCCTAATTTTAAGGATATCATAGACCCTGAACAGGTGAATCTTTTGTTTGGTAGCTCAGCCAATGTAATTATCTCTCAAATTGACATAGAAACATTGGCACCTATAATCTCAACTAGCTCGAGTAGAGTCCCATACATCCAATCAGTAGGAAGACCTTTTCATCAAAGATAAACTTTGTTCTCTTCAAAGATAAAACCACTTAGGTAATCTCTTTTTGGAAACCAAGCAAATATGGGTGATCAAGAGGACCATAAAAATGTCAGACACGGAGAGGAAGAAGAAACTAGAAACCAAACTGAAACTACCTTCGGGTTTCTGATTTTAGACACCACTCTGAATGTCAACATGAAGAATATTCCTCTCTCAACATTGCTTAGCTTTTATGGTAAAAACAGTGAAGATCCAGAGACCTTCCTATTTGAATTTGACATCTTGTGTAGGAGCTACAACTATGTACAAGATGCCTAGAAATTAAAACTCTTTCCTGCCACCCTCAAAGACTCTGCACTAAGATGGTTCATGGGGTTGGGAGAATCCAGTATTAGGTCTTGGGAAGCCATGAAAGACATATTTCTCAAGAAGTACCAAGACTACTGCAAGACCAAAGAGGCTCGTAATGACATCTTTAAAGTCCAACAGTTAGAAGACGAGACCCTTGAATACTATATGGAAAGATTTGGTTATATCTCCCAGAAGTCAAAATACCATGATCTCCCAGAGGATGCAGTTAGGGATCTTTTCCTTAAGGGAATTTCAGAAGAATATCTAGAGGTGCTTAACTTGATGGCATCAGGTGACATCTCTCATAAACCATTTGCTGAAATATGTGAAATGTGTAAAAACTACTCAAGGAGTAGAGCCAAAATAGGAAAGAATGTTCGGGACCCTTACAATAGAAGCTTAAAACTAGTTAATTCAGGTGGTATTATGAGAGCAGAGATAGGGAACCTTTTAGAAAACTTTAATACTGACATATTAAGCACAATAGGTTCCCAGTTGGATACCCTTAAACTCAAAAAGAAATGGGAGGAGGAAAATGCAGCAATGAGCATATATTGCCCAAGATGCAGGAGAAAGCATTCCTCAAGGGAATGTCCATTAGATAACATTTCAGTTTGTGGCTTCTGTACAGAAGACCATGTGACTAAAAAATGTCCATCATTGCCCGGTTTATTAGCCATCTATAGGAGTGGAGATCCTATGGAGTCTTCTTATGCACCTAGGAGTCCATGGCAGCCTAGGAATCAACCCACATTCCCGGATCTACAGTCTCAAGTTCCACCCTATTATCAACAACAATAGTGGAACTCACCAGGTTGGAAAAAATGGTCTACGCAGTACCAACATCCTTGGAGTCAAGGGTGGAGGGGAGGACACAACCAAGAAATCCTCAAGCTCCACCTATTCCTATGTACAACCATCCTTATTCTTAGTTCTCATCAAACACTCCGCAGCCTTTGCCAGGTTTTGTTCCACCACCTTTACCTCATATCCCACAACAACAACCACTACAATTTAAAAATGCAAGCTCCCTGAAACCAACACTATTACCAACACAGCTAGTGTCGAATCCTAATAATAAGCCCCCTCAACCTCTTAACAATTTTGAGATGCAAGCCTTCCCAACATATGTTATTACTCTTGTTCCATTACAAGAAATTCAACTAAGATCGGGAAAATTTCTAGATAGGCAGAGACCTTCAGTAGTCATCCAGGAAGAAGAAGAAGAAGAAACCACCCAACAACCCATGGAAGACACTAGGTGGGAAGATGTTATTATCCCAAAGAATCAAGAACCCAATATTCCCCAAAATGAACCTTCACATATTATAAAGGTCCCTCCTTATCTAGACCGATTGGTAATTGAGAAACCTACCACCTGACTAGAATTTGACATTTTGAATGAATTGAAAAATATTTGTGTCAAGATTCCCCTACTTCAATCCATTAAAGACATTCCAATCTATAGTAAGGTAGTCAAAGAATTGTGTATCAAGAATCCAGGTAGGAAGCAAAAGGACCCTCCTACAATGCATTTGGTAGGAGGACTCTCTGAGTACATATCAAAGAAGCCAAAGCTAGCAAAGTATGGGAATCCAGGAAACCTCGTAGTGACCATAACCATTAAGGAGGTCTCCATTGGAAACACTCTCATAGACCTAGGGGCAACCATCAATGTTATGACCGCTACTACCTTGGAACAATTACAGTTACAACCTCTTGTTCGGCCTACCCCAACCATTTTGGAATTAGCAGATAAGAATAGGGTTATACCTGAAGGGATTTTAGATGATGTCATGGTTACTTTAGCCTCATGGGAGTACCCTATAGATTTTCTTGTCATTCATTCAAAGGATCCTGCCCAAGGCCATCCTGTTATTTTGGGAAGACCTTGGCTAGCCACAACTAATGCATTTATTGGCTGTAGAGAAGGAGAAATGACCATCTCAAATGGTCTCTCTATCCAGAAGCTCACCATTTACCCTCCAGCTCAACCTATTATGGAGAATCTATGGTGGCTTGAATGTCCATGTGAGAATGAAGACTGGGAAGAACCTGTATTGCCAAGTGACCATGCATGGGCACTTCAAGAGCATACACCAGAAAATGTGCTAAACCAATTCATTTCTACTATTACATGTGTGGATTTTCCACAGTCTTTTCCCCAATTTGAGTACATGTTTGGGGAAGAATTTCAAGAACAATTAGATCCATCCATTTTGTCTTCGACATCTTTTATTTTCGAAATAAATGAGTCTTCCATGTCTTATACTATGCCCTACGAGATTAGTCCTGGGAAATTTTTACATATAAACTCTGGGCTAGATACAGACCAACAGAAACAGTTAGTAGATCAGGACCATTTGTCTGGGAATACACTAACATGAAGGGTATACACCCTGACACATGCATCCACCATATATATACCCAGGGGGAAGTAACACTTGTTAGGCAACCCCAGAGAAGGATGAACCCATCACTCAAAGACATAGTCAAGGAGGAAATCCAAAAGTTTTTAAATGTCGGATTTATCTATCCCATCTCCGACAATAAGTGGGTATCCCCACTAGTAGTGGTTCCAAATAAAGTGACCAGGAAATGGAGAATTTGTGTTGACTTCTGGGAACTCAATAAGGCCACTTTGAAAGACTATTTTCCTCTTCCTTTCATTGACCAAGTTCTAGATACCTTGTCTGGAAAGAAGTATTTCTCCTTTCTAGATGGGTACAACGGGTACAACCATATTCTTATAGCACCTGAGGACCAGGACAAGACTACCTTTACTTGTCCTTAGGGCACCTATGCCTATAGGGTCTTACCATTTGGATTGTGTAATGCTCCTGCCACATTTCAACGAGCAATATTAGGGATATTTGCCGATATTATTCATGATTGTGTGGAGGTCTACATCGATGACTTAACAGTTTATGGAAACACTTACTAGGAAGCCTTAGACAACTTAGGAAAAGTCCTCATCAGATGCCAGGAAATGAAACTATCCCTAAGTCATGAAAAATGAAAAGTGTTGCTAACTAAAGGAGTGGTTCTAGGACATCATGTTTCATCTAAAGGAATAAAAGTCAATCCTGCAAAGATTGAAGTCATTATTAGGCTTCCACCCCCCAACACTCAGAAAGAGGTGAGAAGCTTTCTTAGACATGTCGGATATTACCGATGGTTTATTGAAAATTTTACAAAGATTGTTGCACGTATGTTTGGAATATTGATAAAAGATGTTGATTTTGTTTGGACTAAGCATTGTCAAAGTGCCTTTGAAACCCTGAAAGCTAAGTTGTCTGTGGCACCAGTTCTTAGAGGGCCTAATTGGACTCTCCCATTTCATATATCCATTGATGCCTCTAACACTGCAATAGGAGGGGTATTAGGGCAGAAAGAAGACCAACAGTCCTATGCCATTTATTTTATAAGAAAGAACTTGTCCCTTGCCAAGTTGAACTACATAGTCACCAAGAAAGAGTTCTTGGAAGTTGTTCATGCTATTAACAAGTTTCGTCATTACATTATAGGTTATGAAGTATTTGTACACATTGATAATTCCTCCATTAGGTTCCTCATGAGTAAACCTATAACTAATGGTCAAGTGACTAGGTGGCTCTTGTTATTGCAAGAATTTAATATTACTGTTCTTGACCGACCTGGAAAGGATAATGTAGTAGCTGACTTTATTTCCTGAATAAACAACGAGGATGATGATATCCCTGTAGATGATAGTTTCCCAAACGAGCACCTATTTTCCCTCTCTGTCAATACCCCATGGTTTGCAGATATGGCAAACTATCTGGATACTAGGAAGTTACCGTCTCATTTGTCACCTCATGAAAAGCGGAAAATTATTACAGAGAGTGCTAATTACTCTTGGGTTGGTCATGATATTTTTTGCACAGGTCCTGATTTGATTATTCATAGATGTGTCCGAGAGGATGAGGTACCTAAAATACTATGAAATTGTCATGATGGACCATGTGGTGGCCATTTCTCTGACAAGCGTACAGCATATAAGGTGTTACATTTAGGTTACTATTGGCCTAGCGTTTTCAAAGACGTTGTCAAGTATGTGAGAAGTTGTGATAGTTGCCAAAGGATAGGTAGACCTACATCATCTAACGAAATTCCTTTGCATGCCCAAGTTATGATAGAATCCTTCGAAAAATGGGCCCTCGACTTTGTAGGACCAATTTCACCCATGTCCCGTAGGAAGAACTATATCTTGGTTTGTTTGAACTATGTCACCAAATGGGTAGAGGCAATAGCCCTATTCAGGGCCACGGAGAAGTCTGTTGTTGAATTCATTCATGAAGACATATTTACCCGCTTCGGTGTCCCTTGTGAAATTGTTACCGACCAAGGCACTCAATTTACTTCCAAGCTGATGAAAGAGCTAACAGAGAAATATGGGATTAAACATTGTAAATCTTCTCCATACCACCCGCAAGCCAATGGTCAAGTAGAATCCACAAACAAAGTTCTGGAATCCATCTTGACCAATATTGTTTAGTTACATCACCGAGATTGGGTTGATAGGCTCCCAGAGGCTTTGTGGGCATACCGAACTACCTGGAGAAATACCACTAGGCATACCCCTTATGAGCTAGTGTACGAGAAACAAGTACTTTTACCAATAGAATTCCAAGTAAGGACCTTCTGTATTGCCACAGAATTAGGATTGAACCTGGATGAGGCTCAGAAGCAACGAGCCCTACAATTGAATGAGTTGGATGAAATCAGGCAAGATGCCATCTAACATATGATATTAGTCCAAAACCAGAGGAGCAAGTGGCACGACAAGTTTATTAAAAAGAAACACTTCCAACCTGGTGATTGGGCTCTATTGTCATACTTGAATTTTGTGTCTGCTAAAGCATCAAATGAATATTGACTTACTGTAGTTAGCCGTATTTTTGCAAACATTCTCATTTTTAAGGCATTCTAAAGCAGTTGCTCTTGAAACTCTTCACCACTGTATAAGGAAGTGATACCATAACTATCAAGCCTAGAGAGCTCTCGTACAGTTTTTTCCAAGAAACCTGAGTAAGTAAGTCAAGTGTCTTTATCAAAGAGTAACAGGGAGGTCTCATTAGTAGTTAGTCATGGAAACATCATCATAATTACAAAAGAAGACAGTGAGTTAAGCCTAGAGATACCTTTCTGTTCTTTCTCGATGGTACCATCCACTATACACTAAATAGCTTGATTATATCAAATCTTTAGATAGGCCACGTCTGCTTAAGTACCCCTTACATCAGGACAACCACTAAACAATATAACAGAAAGTCATCCTCTAACATAAATACCATCCCAAGTGAAAAAAAAAAAAGTTGTTTCAGAGTTGTTCCCCCATCTTCTTGCATAAGCAATCTTATAATAAAATCTTAAAGGATGGAGGGTCAGTCTCTGAGGGTTTAAGAGGCTAACTCATCGGGATACTGAACAGGTCTGCTGGCAGCGGGTACCGGCTTGTGGTATGACTAGGTAAACCCATCAGAGTACTGAACAGGCTTGCTGGCAGCGGGGCATTCTACCTAGCGAGGATGATGATCTTACAAAAGCAAATAATAAATCTAAACTTGTCATGATGTACGGCATTACTTGCAGACAAAGCTGACATGAAGTATGTATGTTTTAGCTAAGGTTAATGAATCTCATCAATTTTCCATTGGGAGATGACTCTAATACTATCTTGAAACTCTCTTTCCTACCTCTTCTTATCCTATAGGTGGGGCCATCTCCTAACTGTCTTGTTGGACCAATCTATGAAATTTCATCTTTACACTTGACATACTGTAAATCTTCGACTGTTGGGGGATACTGACTAGTTTCCTATACTTTTGATTGTGAGGTGTCACAATACTTAGGTGTGGAGGAGGGGTTCATGAGCTGACAAATGATCATTGCCTAGAGAAAAGAGTCTTTGCAAGAATTTTTTGTATTATTACCATGATACAGGTTATTACATTGATAGTCATGTTATTTTTAAAATGCTTCACTCTTGTGTGCTATACATTACTAAACTCATGCTTAACAGACCACTCTTTATCGGTTTATCATTAATTACAACCCATTCATTATAGGTTTTGACATTTTCTATAACCCATTCATTATAGGTTTTGACACTATATGTCATATACAAGAAGAATGAGTAAGCATGGAGCACTCTACCTCTGCTCATTAACCACTATGGTTGTCAAAAATACTTCAAAATTGCAGGTTTTCCATTAAAAGAGGCGAAAATGCACTTAACACAGGAGTACCGAATGAGGTGCCATATGCAATGTCGTTTAAAGTGTCGTTTGAAGTGCCATTGCATTGCATACCAGTAACTTTTCTAGATTCCAGGGAACTAGAATTCAATTACATTTAATTAAATTTGTTACAGGCATTGATTAAAAGATGCCGCATATGGTTATGATCAAATGTCCAAGTCAAAAGACTCGGACATTGATCTAAGTACGCACCACTCCATTGCTCCCAAGCTTGCCATCAAATTTGAATCTCCCACACATGGCAACTCGTGCGCACATGTGGGCAACATCCTCCACCATAAGAGCATCCAAAATTGGGCTGGGCACTCTATTGTTTCATTTTCACTTAACATTTGCTCTGCCCTACGTTAAGGAATTGCGCCCAACCTATGCTAAATTTTCCCTCTGTTCTAATCGCACTCAAACTGTGTTAAACCCGTGCCATTTCTTGGCTTGTTTGCACCCTTGCTTGGTAAAATTTGCCCTCTGTTCCAATTGCACTCAGACCGTGCCCAATTCATGTCTCTGTGTGGCTCGATTTCACCCTTGCTTGGTGAATTAAAACCCTTTCACAATGCCCAAGCGATACGAACCCTACTCCTATGCAGACTTGTTTGCCATTCCAGAATTCGCACAGTGTAGGGAAGTGTTCTTGCATGCTGGCTGGGGTCCATTTCTATCAAGTTTGCAAGGCCATGATGACAATCTTTCTATGCAATTTGCAGTTGGTTTTGATGGAAGGATAGCACATGTAGGGTCTCTCAATTTTGCAGTCACAGAAGAGTCAATTGTTGCTGCAACAAAACTTCCAAGAATGGGAGATAGGTGATTCAAGAATCATCAATTGTCGCGCTCAAGTTACAACAGGGTGTTTAAGCCCGAATTTGAGAGCATTTCAGGAGTGAAAGGGTATGCTAAGGAGTGGATAAATTCAGAGTTGGTTAATCCCCTTATTGTCATCACACAGTTAATTACATGTGAATGTAGATACTCCACTTTCAAAGCTTTTCACTTTAGATTGTTGGCTCATTTTTTGTTCAATAAACCTTTAAACTTCCCTTTTTATTTTCTCAGAAGCTTGGAGAAAATGTCCTCTAAAGTGAGGAAAAATGTGACCAACCCCCAAAATAGTCTCTTCCATCACGGTTTGATCAAACTCCTTGTTCTTACCAAACTAGAGAAGTAGGGGCAAAGTTGGGATGCCTTTATCTACCAATTTGCAAATCCTCACTTGACAGTTAAGACCGGAAAAAAACCACTTAGCCTAAAAACTATCTCTCCATCCAAGCCTCACTCTCCAAAAACTCCAAACTCTGTTGCACAAACTCCCTCAATAACACCCTTTTGTTACTGTAACGATCTGATACCAAACTGTAGTGCCCTTTCGTACTGTAACGCTCTGATACCATTCTATAACGCTCCCTCGGTCGTCATCCAACCCACTGGTCGGGCAAACGCTACTTGGTGGAACAACTTCATTTTATTCTTAATTAATAACATGCATTTAAAACAGGTTAAACACATTTAAACTCAAGGTCAACACAAAATTATTGCTGACATAAATAATCCATGGAATTAACATTAATTCATATACACAACGGAATGCATGATAACTATAAATACACAGACATGCAAAAAACATAATTAAAACATCGTCTGGTACTTATCTTTGAAACAGTGGTAATTCCACCAACCACATGCAAGCCTTCCACGAACCTCCCAGTCTTAGACCATGCTACTCATCAAGCTCAGTAGTGGGTCACCCCCGAGCTGGGACTAAGCTCCACCCCAAGGCAAGAAATCCTAGGCTAGGCTGAGGTTACAGGGAAAACTGCACAGAATGACTGGAAGGATTCTTCCCAGGATGCCATCTTATGCCCACTACTCCCTGACTCTCATTCCCCACATGCATGTTCCGTCTGGGAGTATACACCTTCACAAGAACAGTCCATCGGTGCTACACCTCCCTCTCTGGGTCTCGACAACAGTCCAGATCAGGAAGTCTCAGAGACTGAAGCTGGTGCTGGACACTCTATGGAAGAAACCACTTCTCGGCAAAATCTCTCACCTGGAAAGAGTTGCTTGCAGGCCTGACAACTTGACTCTTCCAACAACAATCACCTCCCTCACCTAGAGAGAGGTTACACATAGGCTTAGCATAGACTTACACTAGCCAGCAAGCCACGCATAGTCCAGCACTATGTGGCCACAACAGCCAACTAGGAAAACAGACACGGGCTTCCCAAACAGGCTCCACAATCACGGGATAGACTCATGGTTTTGGTTTCGGGATTGCACCAAGGGTAAATAGATTCCATGCACAAGCTCAAACTATTCAGACAGAGGATGTACCGGCTATCTTCGAAATCAACACAGGCTTTTCTAGCTTCCAGGGATGCACCAGGGTATTCTTGCAGAGGTCATACGGGACTCATGTTCAGACGGTCGGGTAAAATGGAGGCGGAACCACCATCACGGCTCAACTCAACAATTTTATCTGCATGTTCTTGGGTTGACACTGGTCACCCGTGAAGCTACATGCTTCCATCAGTGTGTGTTCCTTCCACCATTTGGAAGTCACATGTCAATCCCAAAGAACTTAGGGTAAAAACATAATATTCACATGTCTTTCAGAATAATATTAAAATATTATTTCCCAAGGACTTAAGTCCCTAGGATCAACACTTAGCCCCCTTTTCCCACCTCCCAACCCCTAATCCCTTGCCCACTTTGTGGAATCTTTGTCTCCCATCACTCATTCATTGTGGTCGGTCTGCACATGGTGGTGTTTGTATTTTTTTATTAATGTTCTGCATTAATACATGTACAAAATCAGGCTCTTGGCCTTCAACCCTTAGGTTCTCTAGCCTAACAATCACATAAGCCCACCAGCTTATATATACTTGGATCACCAGCCTATAAAACATATTTACAATTCATTTCACAAGTATGATTTACAATAGGGCTTGGCCTTGGGGACATTACAATCCCCCTCCCTTATTTTTGCACTGTCCTCCGTGCAACTTTCACACTGCATCTGCAAGATTTTCAAAATTTTCAGAAAGATGCGGGTACTCTGCCCGCATAACATCTTCATGCTCCCATGTCGCGTCCTCAGGACCGTACCAGGTCCATTGGACCTTTACAAGCCCTATAGCTCGATTTAAGAGCTGTTTGTTTTTCCTATCCAATATGCGCACATGATGCACTTGTAGGACACCTTCTGGTTCCACCTAAACCACATTCCAGTTAATAACATGATTAACATCAGGTATATATTTCTTAAGCAATGAAACATGAAACACATTATGTATAGTCATAGATGCAGGTAATGCAAGCATGTATGCAACTGGCCCAATCCTTTCCAGGATTTCAAATGGCCCACAAAATCTTGTTGCCAACTTGGCAAAACTTCCCAGCTTCAGGGAACTCCTGTTAGTTTTCACTTTTAGGAAAACATGATCACCCACTTTGAATTCTCGGTGGGTTTCATTCTTATCAGTATAACTTTTCTGCCTATCCTGGGAAACTTTCAAATTCTGTTTAATTTTTATCATTTGGTCCTCCATCTCCTTGAGCAACTCTGGCCCAACTACTTCTCTGTCAGCCGGATTATCTCGGCTCACTGGAGTATTGCACTTTCTTTTATAAAGTGCTTCAAATGGGCTCATCTTCAACGATTCATGATACCCATTATTGTAGGCGAATTCTACCAAATGCAGGTAGTCTTCCCATCTTGATGGTTTGTCCATCACGTACATTCTCAGCATGTCCTCTATTACTCTATTCACCCTCTCTGTCTGTCCATTAGACTCGGGATGATATGCTATACTAAAATTTAGATTCATTCTGAATCCTTTGAACAATCCTTTCCAGAAATTTGAGGTGAATTTTGGGTCCCTATCAGACACAATCGTTTTAGGAATTTCGTGCAAGCGAGCCACTTCTTTTAAGAAGATGTCAGCAACATTTGTTGCCTTGTGAGTGGTTTTTAGTGGAATAAAATGGGCAGCTTTTGTAATGTTTTTCACCACCACCATGATCGAATCGTGTTGATTTCTCGTTCTGGGCAATCCTATTGATCTAAAAATGAAGAAGACTTGAAATCTTGAAATTATTTGCAAGTAAATTTTATGTGTTAAAAGCAAATGGATCAACTTTGCGACACATTAATTAAAGGATTACTCATGCAAGATACAAATAAACAACAGCATAATCAATTAACATAATCACATAAACACAGCAATTGATAAAGGAGTTCACCCCTCTCTTGGGCTACATCTCTTGGTCCATCTTCCAATGGATCATTATTATTAATTGCTCAAAGTGCTCAAAAACGTGCCTTACAATGCTCAAACTGACCAACAGACTGCTCCAATGGCTTAAGAGCATCCAAAAACCCCTAGCTGGGATTTTTCGACACCTCAATCGGCCAAAAAACGAAGAAGTTATGCTTCTTGGAAGTCCCTCCTTCAAGCTTGTTGTCTCTGCATCTACAAAATGCACCCTTGTGTCATGAACCTAGCACACACGCAATTTAAAGCATGAAAACCCAGCACCGGGCGCAACCGCGCCAACGGTGTGAACTGTAGGACGGTTATGGGCGCGCCAGCCCCTAACCACCTAGCACCTGAGCATATGAGGGTCACGATATGACCGCGCTCTATAAGAAAAAGGGCTAATGTTTAAAGAGACAATGGTCAAGCGCCAAGTATCGAGCGCATTAAAACTGTGCCAACCATTTGAACCACAATGTAAAAACCCGAATGTGCGCGTCGTTGTATCGGAGCCATGGTCGTATGGCATATATGTTATAACCACGGGCTGGGGCTAAGCCCCAACCCGACCCCCACCCATATATACAAAAGTTTGATTTTAAATACAATACAAATAGTTATATGGTAAGAAACAATATATGGGCATATTGGTCAGGTGGACTTTGTTAAAGCTATACACTGGTGGAGAGGTCCGAGGTTTGACCCCCACGGACCCATAAAATTTTAATCAAACAAATAGCCAATAAAGGGGTGCCACGTGGCAGCCCATGACTGGGCCACGTGGCACCCAATCACTTGTCCAAATGATGCCACGTGTCAAAATACCATTCACCCTCAGCTACCAACCAAACACTACCACATCATCACATGCCATGTTAGCGTACGGTAGTACGGCCCTGCCACGTCAGCCTGTACGGACTGTACAGTTAGTGTCCTTTTTTGCCTGTTTGACATTCCGAACAGATTGCGATATCTCTCGCTCCTGACGTCCGTTTGAGATTAAATGATTTGCGTTGGGATCACAATGACGAGGCCTACGCTCTCGTCTGGTTTGATGCGATTCTGAGCACTTTGAATTTTTGAGCAAAATTTGATCCCCTGATCACACCTCCCCATTGGGAAGCTTTTGGACCTCCAAAAGACTATATTCAGTCTATGTGAAGATGAGGGTATAGTTCCCTCACCCTTCCAACCTCAATCCACTTGGCTTTGCTTGGATTCATCCCTTTAAGACCAACTCGAAGATACTCCACATTTCCTCGTTTTGAAGTTCGCATTCTCCTGTCAAGGATGGTGTCTTCATGCAGTTCTGTAAGATACTATGGGGAAAAATCATCTATGGAAGGAATCTGAACATGCTCTCCTTGATCATCAATCAATGGAGGCTCATACAATTTCAAATTCTCAACATTAACAACTGCATACATCTGCATATAAGGAGGAAAATCTAAACGAAAAGCATTGTGTTAGCGCTGAAAGTCGCTCTTGGATTGCTTGCAGAAGCAGAGCCCAACGCCCATCAGTTTTTATGTCACGGTTTGATAGGTGGGTGATCAAATGGGTAGAGACTCAAACAGGTATCGCTTCAAAGTCGGAACTGTTTCTGATAACAAGGAACAAAGGAGGTCTTGACCCAACTTCAGTCAAGAAATTGATTTAAAGATGGGCAGGTGGAAGACTTGGGAGAAGAATGGACAAACTATCTCAAGCAACAGGCCTTTCGGTAGCTCGTAGAGGAAAAACTCTGAAAACAAGATCCACTTGGTTCAGGGCTTCAAGAAACTGAAGGGAAGACTTGATTGGATCCTCCAATTCCAAGTCGTTCAGTGCTGAAAAATTCATAGAGACTATTTAGAACAACACAAGTATTACAGTGATCCAACATACGTCATCCTATAACAGTCACAACTCAACTGGATCCTCCAATTTCGAGCTGCTCTAATACAGTATACACAGAGATATGAAAGAAACTGACATTCATCAGGCAAGAAGTCTCAAGAGTCCAGAAAATAACCAGAACACAATTCTTCATTAAAGTTTTTACAACTGGGAGTCTTGCTCAACCATTGATGCTTACAAAATTACAATTACTGAGTCTATATGCTCAGAAAATTCACCTAACGGCGACCTGTTCAGTCCTTCCAGGCTTGGTGTCCCTTCAGCCAAAAATGGGACGAGTAATCACTGTTGGACCTCCCCTCATCTGCTCATGGTGCATGTAAGAAGAGTAGTTAGGTCATTAAGAGCCAGGCTAGCGTGTACAGACCTTCTCCATCTGGCCGAGGGTTCAGCATGGCCTCTCTCTGAAAAATTGGGTACACAGGACCCTCTCGAGTAGACTTCTCGCCAGGCCATCCATACCCCAAACTTAATGAACGACAGGAGGTCTCAACCACTTGATCACATCTTCATTTATTCCAAGTGAAAACCAGAATCGAGGTCTCACCAGTCGGTGCCTGGAGACCACGATGATCCTTTCGATGATCAAACCCGACACCTTTGGCCCTTTTACGCATAGCTCCTTTCCTTCTTGGTGACCACGGGCTGTGATCCTGAGTTTAATTTCAAAGCACTGTCGGTGCTTCGAGGATCACGGGTGAGAAAGGAACATGACCTTTCCTTTTCAAAATCGCGATGAGCGAACTGCCGGGAGAGCTCAATTGGGCACCACACGTCCTTGAAAATAGACGGTCTCAAATTCACCCGACGTTGTTGTGGGTCCCATCTCCTGGGCGCTTTCGACGCTTCGAGGTTCGGGATTTCGCGATACAAAGTGACATGAAACCTTTACCATTCAAACTTGCGATTACCGAAAGCTGACGCGACAAGATCTTGCACTAAATCACGGGCGACTTGGCAGCCCCGAAATCCCGATGGTCGTCGATCAGCTTTGTAGATGGATCTCGGCCGCTGAAGACAAAACTTTGCCCGCTCGCTTGGGGGGGGGGGGCTGAAATGAAGCTTTATGCGTTGTGCTCGGGCGCTCCTCATGCGACTTGCTGACTAGAAGGCCCCTTGCACCCCGAACAAGAAATGTTACTAACATTAGGCTCCATGGGGGATAGAGTCATCCCCGTGATGCTCTAAGGACTCATTTGCAGTTCCAGTGCCTTGCTATTGGGCTATGGAATCATTTACTAAGCTGAAAAAATAAAAGTAAAACAAAGAATAGAAAGGACAATATTTACAAAACATGGGAGCCATGGATGGCTCAGATAAAATATTTTTTAAGAAAATGCTCATTCACTGGGCCGCCGAAAATTTCTTCCCCCTCCAAATCCTGCAGCCGATATGTGTTATTTGAAAAAACCTCAGAGATTTTGAACGACCCGATCCACAGTGCTTCAAATTTGTTGTGTTTTCTCTTGTCTTGCTTAGGAGCATCTCATTTCATCACCAGGTATCCTATCCGAAATCCTTCCTTTTTGGCCTTCTTATCAAAAACCTGTTTAATTCTTTGTTGATGGTCTTGAATCCTGTCCATTGCCTGCTCCCTGACCTGCTGGACTTCCACTAGCTGATGAATCCTTCTGATCATGTCGTTAGGCTCCTCCTGATGGTCTTGGAGGAACTTTTCTACAGGAATGGCTAAATGAGAGGGGAAAACAGCCTCCGCTCCATAGACTAATTGGAAAGGAGAGACACCGATAGACCTCTTCGTGGCTACTCGATCGGCCCACAGAGCAAACTTTAGTCTTGAATGCCAGGCCTTCTTGTTGTCTTCCAAAAATCTTTTGATGATCCTTATCAGACTTTTGTTGGAGGATTCTGCTAAACCGTTGCCCTGTGGATAATATGGAGTGGAGTGAACCAGCTTGATTTTGAACTGCTCACAGAACTTGGCTAATGGCTCAGACCCAAAAGCGGCTGCGTTATTAGTGACAATTTTACTTGGGCAACCGAACCTTGTGATGAGGTCTTCCAGGAACCCAATGATTACTGTGTGGGAAGCACTCCTAGTAGGGATAGCTTCGATCCACTTGGTAAAGAAATCGGTAGCAGTCAGGATCCATCTGTGCTGCCCACTGGAAGCGGGGTGAATTTCTCCAATGAAATCTAGGCCCCACTCCTGGAAAGGTCCTGAAACAACCACAGGATTTAGCGGCAAGGACCTGAGTTGTTGCTTTCCTGCAAATTTTTGACATTGGATACATGCTCTAACTCCTCTATGGACATCAGCGAACAAGGTGGGCCAATAGTACCCATCTCTGAGAATTTTGTGGGTTGTGGCCTTCCAGGAATGGTGCCCTCCACACGAGCCATTTTGAAATTCAGCCATGATCATTTCGGCCTCTTGGGAATTCATGCATTTTAAAAGCATCCCCAGGGGGTCTTTCCAGTATAACACTTGATCAATCAGGCAGTATCTGACTGCCTTGAGCTTCAGATCTCTTGCTTTGTTTCTTTGTAAACCATCTGGAGGCCGTAATTCTTGCAGAAAATATATGACATCCCTATACCAAGGACATCGAGCCAATGGGGGCTCCCTTTGAGGGTCTCTTTCAGACGGCTGATCCTACTGAATTCCTGAACATTCATTTATGAAACTTACCCTCAGAGCTTGGCAGCTTGCTTCATCCAAAAGCTTGGCTAATCCTTGACCTTTTATCAATTTGGTGGGCCTTATTTCCAGGTCGAATTCCAGAATCTTAGCTATCCATTTGCTCCTCCTCCCATCTATGTCAGGCTGAATGAGAATATCTTTAACCACTGCTGAGGGGACATAAGCTATGATTTTTGATTGCAGGACATAAATTCTAAACGCCTTGAGGGCCTTTACCAATGCGTAGGCTTGTTTCTCCATATTGTCATATTTGACTTCGGCGTCCCTCAATGCTCAGCTGAAATAGGCAATAGGCTGCTCTAGCCCATCCTCGCTTTTCTGTAATAAAACAACAGCCACCGTGTCAGGTGAGGGAAAGGAGAAAATAAGGAAATCCTTTGAGTAGTCGGGACTAATAAGCACAGGAGCTTCAGTCAGCGCTTTCTTTATTTGCTCAAAGGAATGTCGCGATTGAGAAGTCCACTTTACTTCATTTCCTTTTTTCAACATGGTTGTTATAAGCTTTACCCCCTCAGCAAAGTTAGGCACAAACCGCCTCAGAAAATTAATCTTACCAAGGAAAGATTGGACCTCCTTCTTGGACCTTGGGATGGATAGTGCTTGTATTGCCTCAACTCTGCTAGGGTCAATCCTGACTCCTTCTGCCGATACTATGTGGCCTAGTAACTTTCCCTCCTGCATGGCGAATGAAGACTTCTTGGGATTTAATGAAATGCCAAAATTCTTGCATTTCAGAAAAACCTTCCTGAGATGACAACGGTGTTCTTTATCAGATTTTGAAAACACTGTGATGTCATCCAGGTAGACGACTACAAATTTATCCTTTTCCCCAATAAAAGCTATGTCCATGGCACACTGAAACGTTGCCCCTTCATTCATTAATCCAAATGGCATCTTGGTGTACATGAATGTCCCCCATGGAGTGGTAAATGTCGTATTTTTTCTATCCTCAGGCATAACAGAGACTTGATTGTAGCCAGAGAAACCATCAATCATGGACATCCTGGAAGCTCCTGCTACCCTCTGCAGTATATGTTCCATCTTTGGTAAGGGGTAGTTATCTTTTTGTGAGCTCCTGTTCAGGTTTCTGAAGTCTACACAGAGCCGGATCTCTCCACTCTTTTTCCTTACTGGCACCAAGTTGGCCACCCACTCTGAATATCTCAATGGTACAATGATCTGAGCTTGAAGCAGCTTCTTCACTTCCCTCTCCATGATAGGCAACAGCATAGGATTGATCTGTCTCAGCTTCTGCCTAAACGGCTTTACATCTTCATTTAATGGGATTTTATGCTCGATGACAGAAATGTCATACGTTTTGAGGTCTTCGTATGTCCAGGCGAAAACATCTGCAAATTCTCTCAAAAGTCCAATGTATTCAGACCTCTGCTCCTTTGTCAAACTTCTTGACAATTTGACATACTTGGGCTCACTCTCGGTCCCAATGTTGCATTGAATAGTACCAGCGTCCTCCTCCGAGACTTCCCCTTTTAACGACACATCATTTCTATCAAAAATCCTTTCCAAAGGAACCAGTCCTCTAGGAATATGGTTGTTGGGTAGCTATATAATGTCATGCTCTGCAATCTTATTCAGAAAGTTACCCCCATCGAGCTCTTCCTCTGAGACGGTGTCTTGGTCGATGTGCATTTCTGAAAATTCCTCGACAGTCTCCAAGAATCTCTTCACCTCGAGATCATCCTCGAATACCTTCCAATGTTTGACGTTGTCAGGTATGGAGGGTCTGTATTTTACCTCTACATCATATCTGAATTTGGGTGGCAAGGGTACTTTGAAATTGCTAGCCGATGTAGCCAAGGAATCTGCCAAGGTGTTCTCCTCTCTTGGGATGAAATAAATATTAAACGCCGAGAAGAAACTGTCAATAAGGTCCCAAACCTCATTCCTGTAACTCCTGAGTCGAGGATGCTTAGCCTGATAAGCGTTCCTAATCTGCCGAACCACCAACTCTGCATCTCCAAAAAATGCTACTTCCTAAATTCCCATTTCCTTTGCGGCTCTTAATCCCAGGATGAGAGCTTCATATTCTGCCACATTGTTAGTAGCTTCAAATTCTAATTTGTAAGACAGAGATATGGTTTCCTGAGCAGGTGACGCGAAAACCACCCCAACTCCAGTGCCCTCCTTGGAAGAGGCTCCATCAAAGAACATTTTCTAGACGGGGGTGATGAAGGGAGGAAATTCAGGGGAAATGGTGGGTTGCTTTCTGAGTTTAAGAGGAGGTTCGGGAGCATTGGTGAGTTGTAGCACACTAGATCTTAAATCAGTGTCTAAGGAAAAAATGGGATGGTTGGTAGGGTTGGCCTCATCGCTGATTATATAGGCCAGTTGGGCTTCCCTGTATAGTCTTCTATGCTCTCCTCCAAACACTGGGATAGTAGCATATGTGAGGTCCATATGCAAGGTTCCCCCCAGTCTTTTTATCCAATATCTTGATAACAACATATCGAACTTGGGGGGGACATCGGCCACTACAATATCCATGACCACACTTTTCATGGGCAACTGAAATAAGGTCGCGACCAGGTCTTTGATAACTCCTAGACACTGAACTTTTCTGGAGTCAAAGGAATAGAGGTCGTGGTAGGCTCAGGTGAATTCTAACCCTAATTCCTCCATAACAGTTTTGGGCATGAGGTTGTGAGAAGCCCCCGAATCCATCAAGAAATTGTGCAGTACCTTATCATGTATGTTCAAGGAAGTGTAGAAGGGAGGGGATGATTCATTCCTATATTCTACCATAGGACCTAGGATAATTGCAGGCTTTTCATCTTGTAAATTGATGGAGTCTATGGGAAGGCATGGGGTCTCGGATTGTAGAAGTTCAGAGAAGCATTTCTTGAACCCTTCATGTTTAATTAATTCAGTTAGAGGCACCGGGATCCTGATCTTTTGAATCTCATGCTCAAAATTAAAGGAGGATGCAAGCTTTGAAATTTCTCTTATTTCGGGAGCATGACTCTGGACTATGGGAGAGAGGGGTTGGCGTTTCTTACCTCTTTGACTGTCCACCATTTCATTGGCAGGCTTCTCTGCTCCCTGCTCGGGAATATTAGGTGCTACTGTCCTCTTCTTAGACCTCAGATCATATCTGCCTTGGTTGCCACGCCTTGTCACCTTTGCTCAGTTCATTTAGCTGACTGTCCATCAGGGACTCCTCATATTACTGATTGGGTGAGATGAGGAAAAGGAGGAGTGTCTCCGAAGCAATGGATTTCAGGATCCAGCTCATCTGTTTCCCCTTCTTCTTCCTTAGCCACAAAATTGTTTTGAAAAGGGGCCTGAATTTTCTGGTCATCTCTGTCTCTTTGCATCATCGGGGGAGTGATATTGTTTGGCCCTCGAAAACCTCCTTTGTTTTTGGCGCTCTGAGGGCCCTTGTATGCTTGCCTCCTCTCTACCTTCATTCTTTCCATCTCTGCAAACAGAGACTTCACCATCTTGGTTAGTTCATCTACTTGAAGGTGGGGCACCGATGGGCCAGAAGTTGAGGCATCGGATTTTCCCTTTCTTCTGCCTGTGTCAGCCTCGTTCCTCAATCTATCAGCTGCTAATACATTGGATTCTACTTCTATGGCTGCGTCTTGCATTTGAGCTAAGGAGGTGGCTCTTCTTTCTCTCAATAAAAGACAAAAATCGGGGCCAAACGCACTAGCATAGGACATCTTGGCTGAAGCTTCTGATGGCTTTATTTCATTAGGAATCTTACTGTACATCTTATTGAATATTTTGGAGAAGTCAGAGACAGACTCTCCTTCCATCTTCTTCAAAGACCTGAACTCAGTAATATAATACATGAAATCCTTCTTATCTCCCCACTGCCTCAAGAAAGCATTATCCAGGGCTTCAATTCCAGCAATAGATCTAGGAGCTAATCCTCTAAACCATTTCCTTACCTCACCATCCAGGCTCTGGACAAAAACCCTCATCCAGACATCTTCATCTCCAATGTTCAGGTTTTCTGCATAACTGTAGAAAGCAGCCAGGTGTTCTTCCGCAGTTATTTCCCCTTCCCTGGTGAACTTGGGCATATATTTCAAGTAATCTCCAGCAGGGAAAGGATTCATGGGATGAGGTAAGATCAAGGGAGCATACCTAGCAGCAACTATGGCATCCATTCTATTCAGAGGGGGATTAGCACTAGCCATAGGAATTAGGTGGAGGATAATTTGGAGGAGAAGGAGTTCGCAAAGGGGTTATTGAGAATGAGTCTCGAAGTGGAGTGGGAAACAAGAGGGGATTTAAGGAGAAGGCTAACGAGCTCAAGTCAGCGGGTGCTCCTCTTTGCACAAGAATGGTTAAACTAGGCGTAGGGAAATCTTCTGCGGTCCTAGGTCTACGCTAGGGTATAGCTTCAGGGGAGAGGGGAGTGACAAGGTCTTGACCCTCCAGTCCCAGACTAGGAGAGGAAAACTCGACAGGAACACTCCCAAAATTTAAGAAACGAGAAACTACAGAAACAGGCCTGTCGGGAAACTGAGGAGGAGAAAAAGGAGCTCCCACAGAAGGATATGGTGGATTACCTGGTTCAGTGATGGACGCTTCTTCTTTAGAGGCCTTTCCCTTTCTGAGCACCGCCTCTGGATCCATTTTAGGCGTAGCTAGAGGATGTTGTGGATGAGACTGCGTATGCCTACCTCTGAAAGCCACAATTGACAAGGCAGGTTCGCCACAGTGGATTCGTCACAATGGAGTTGCCAGGTGCATATTAGCAATCTTGAAAGGCTCTGATAATCCGATGCACCTTTGGATCCAGAGGCTCAATGTCGTTCTACCCAGGGAAAATCTTCAATTTCATCCCCGGCAACGGCGCCAGAAATGTTAGCGCTGGAAGTCGCTCCTGGATTGCTTGCATAAGCAGAGCCCAACGTCCATCAGTTTTTATGTCACGGTTTGATAGGTGGGTGATCAAATGGGTAGAGACTCGAACAAGTGTTGCTTCAAAGTAGGAATTGTTTCTGATAACAAGGAACAAAGGAGGTCTTGACCCAACTTCAGTCAGGAAATTGATTTAAAGATGGGTAGGTGGAAGACTTGGGAGAAGAATGGACAAACTATCTCAGGCAACGGGCCTTTCAGTAGCTCGTAGAGGAAAAACTCTGAAAACAAGATCCGCTTGGTTCAGGGCTTCAAGAAACTGAAGGGAAGACTTGACTGGATCCTCCAATTCCAAGTCGTTCAGTGCTGAAAAATTCACAGAGACTGTTTAGAACAACACAACTGTTACAATGATCCAACATACGTCATCCTATAACAGTCACAACTCGACTGGATCCTCCAATTCCGAGCTACTCTAATACAATATACACAGAGATATGAAAGAAACTGACATTCATCAGGCAAGAAGTTTCAAGAATCTAGAAAATAACCAGAACACAATTCTTCATTAAATTTTTTACAACTGGGAGTCTTGCTCAACCATCGATGCTTACAAAAATACAATTACTAAGTCTATATACTCAGAAAATTTGCCTAACGACGACCTGTTCAGTCCTTCTAGGCTTGGTGTCCCTTCAGCCAAAAATGGGATGAGTAATCACTGTTGGACCTCCCCTCATCTGCGCGTGGTGCCTGTAAGAAGAGTAGCTGGGTCATTAAGAGCCAGGCTAGCATGCGCAAACCTTCTCCGTCCGGCCGAGGGTGCAGCATGGCCTCTCTCTGAAAAATTGGGTACACAGGACCCTCTAGAGCAGACTGCTCGCCAGGCCCTCCATACCCCAAACTTAATGAACGATAGGAGGTCTCAACCACTTGATCACATCTTCATTTATTTCGAGTGAAAACCAGAATCGAGGTCTCACCAATCGGCGCCTGGAGACCACGATGATCCTTTCGACGATCAAACCCGACACCTTTGGCCCTTTTATGCACGGCTCCTTTCCTTCTTGGTGACCACGGGCTGTGATCCTGAGTTTAATTTCAAAGCGTTGTCGCTGCTTCGGGGATCACGGGTGAGAAAGGAAAATGACCTTTCCTTTTCAAAATCACGATGAGCGAACTGTCGGGAGAGCTCAATTGGGTGCCACGCGTCCTTGAAAACAGACGGTCCCAAATTCACCCGACATTGCTGTGGGTCCCAGCTCCTAGGTGCTTTCGGCGCTTCGGGGTTCGGGATTTCGTGATACAAAGTGACATGAAACCTTTACCATTCGAACTTGCAATTACCGAAAGCCGACGCGACAAGATCTTGCACTAAATCCCGGGTGACTTGGCAGCCCCGAAATCCCAATGGTCGTCGATCAGCTTTGTAGATGGATCTCGACCGCTGAAGACAAAACTTTGCCCGCTCGCTTGGGGGGGGATGAAATGAATCTTTCTGCATTGTGCTCGGGCGCTCCTCATGCGACTCGTTGACCAAAAGGCCCCTTGCGCCCCGGACAAGAAATGTTACTAACACATTGTTACCAATCTTGTCGATAATCTTGAAAGGACCATATCGAATCGGTTTTAACTTTTTAGCTTCTCCTTTAAGCCTCTCCTTACTTATGTAAATCCAAACTTCATCTCCAACTTGGAAACTATGATCAACATGATGCTTGTCATGTCACGTCTTGTACTTGGCCTGACTCTTTTCCAACTGCTCTTGCACCACTTGATGTATCGACTGAATTTGTTCAATGAACTTTTCTGCCCTATCAATGTCATATTGACCATCGACAGCAATATCCTTCCCAAAGATAAAATCTAAACGAGACTTGGGCAAATAGCCAAAACATGCTTCAAATGGCGATGTTTGAGTCGAAGAGTGCTTGGCTCAATTGTACGCATGTTGAATGTAGTGTAAATGCTCATCCCAAAGTTTAGGATGCTTGCTGCAATAAGCACGAAGAAGATGCACCACTGTACGATTTACCACCTCTGTCTGACCATCTGTTTGCGAATGAAAAGATGTGCTCTTTTTAAGTTTGGTGTCCATGAGTGCCCATAAACGCGACCAAAAACTTCCAACAAATCAAGAATCCTGATCAGAAATAATGGACTTAGGCAATCCAAAATGCACCCAAACATTTTGAAAGAACAACTGTGTCGTTTGTTCTGCTGTAACCTGCTTTGTACAAGGCATCAAAATACACATTTTGCTAAATCGATCAACCACAACATAAAGATAATCATGATTTCGTCTCGACATAGGTAAACCACCTACAAAATCCATGGAAATACTTTCCCAAGGTCGAGAAGGAACTGGAAGTGGAGTATACAAACCCAACTTTCGATTGCTAGGTTTACTTTTGGCACACAACGAACATCCTCAAACATATCTTGAAACACTTTCATTCATTTTAGGCCAGTAGCAGTATCTTTGCAAATTATCCACTGTCTTGCCTACACCAAAATGACCAGCAATAAGAGAAGAATGCGCTTCTCTTATAATGTTGATTCTTTCCCCCTGTGGAA